>OZ007505.1:513963-746088 GCA_963931865.1 Axinella damicornis | reverse complement strand
CGGATGGAGTGATCTTGAATACAACAGTTCCTGTCAGTCCTTGCTGAAAAAGCAAGATCAAGGTCACATGACTGTAATGATAACATGTACAACTGACCACTGCAAGCCATGATGACAGTATCATGACATCACTGGACATGACAGCACAGTGTATGATGTGAGAGATATAGAGCTAAAATTTGATCCATCCGAGGGCTGTATTCACCATTGACAGACAGAAAATGACAGCCTTGATGGCCGGTCCAGGGGAGAGGGTTTTTATGGTACCCACTCACCATAAGGTCAGCGACTTCATCAACAGAGAACCCCTTGACACGCCGCTCATTGATTTCATGGATTATGTCCCCTGAGTGAAGTAAGCCTGGACGAGGGAGAAGATCACCCTGACTGCAGTGCTGCCCCCTTCCCCCCCCCCCCCCCCCCCCCCCCTTCATAAATTCCTAGATCTGCCATCACTAGGGAAATGTGTTAGGGGCACTGTTCCCCACAATACCGTAACAGAAATCTACTTTGTTTGTTGTCAACACATACTTGTGGCTCAAATTAGGGAGGACAATTTTAATAGCGTGATTCAGCCGTAATTGTTCCCATGCCTCTGACGTGGCCTGGGAATGAGGTGTCTCATCCATTCTAGTCGCATTGTTCTTGTTTGTACATGTCTGTGCGCAGGACATTTCTGAATACCAGCACATCAGAATCAAGTGACGATCATTCGGGAAGTGATGTTGTTGTGAACCTTGCAGTTATACGTACATGTATGTACATAGATACATCCAACTACCAGGTATCAACCCTATAACTAGGTTAAGCTGATCAATGTAACAAATGCTCTATAGTGTGTTGGTTGCTGGCATAGCAACTGGCAGACGAGCCATGACATGCTCAACAATGGCTACTACAACGTCCAGCACTGTGTACGTACCATGGAGTACTCTACACTATCACTCCATTGAGAAGTGCTGGTCACATGAGTGTGATTGGTTGAGGGTCACTCACCACTCTTGTCAGCTGCTCCACCACAAAGAATCCTAGATATCAGTACGCTGCCATCTTTGCTGGTCTTCACTGTCGCCCCCTGCAACAAGAGAGTATAGTAGTTGTGCGGCAATGATACTGCTGAGATTCCATTTACCAGTGGATCTCTCTCTTTCTTGATGCGGACCATCGTCACAGGTTGCTCCTCTACCACACTGGTATCCATAGCAACAGACTGGAGGGGGTACTCTTTGTTGACCACTCGATCGTGAGTAGAGATCAGGGACTGTGTGTATGTGGGAGGAGGGGGTGTGTGGAGGGGAGCATGTGGAGGGGATCGTGCACAGGTGATCGAGGGTGAGTGGAGGGGAGTGTGTGGAGGGGAGCATATGGAGGGGAATGTGCACAGGGTGATCGAGGGTGAGTGGAGGGGAGTGTGTGGAGGGGAGCATGTGGAGGGGATCGTACACAGGGTGATCGAAGGTGAGTGGAGGGGAGTGTGTGGAGGGGGGAATAGGCACAATTAAGTCGCCACTTAATTCATCTCCAAGCGGTTCAAACGTGGAGGATTTGCAAACCTAGCAAAAGTCAAATGCACAAAGAGCAGTGTGTGTAGGAGGGAATATGTGGAGGAGAGTATGTATGTATATGGGGAGGGGAGTGAATTAAAGGAGCCCGTATATATTCACCCTCCCTCCTCCACACACTCCCTCCTCCACACATTCCCTCCTCCACACACTGCTCTTTGCGCATATGAGTTTGCTAGGATGTTGCAAATCCGTGTGGATGGGGAGTTGTGTGAAGGAGGAGGAGGATGTGTGCAGAGGGAGGGGAATGGATGAACGTACTAACAAGGTGCGAAAGACTGCTTACATCCACATGGGGGGAGGTGAGAAGGTCAAAGAGCTCCTGGGCCTCGGGGTCAGGGCACCCTTCCAGGTCATAGGACACCATGTGAGCGAGTGTGAGTGCATTGTGGGAGAGGGGGTCCTCAGCAATGGAGGTTGCTGTGGTAACCTCTTGGTGCACCTGCATGTGGATCATTGTGGAGGGAACGGAGTGGTGATGCCTCATCTTCCCAGGAGGAGATAAGGCAATTAAATTTTACCCCCAGCTAGCCAAAGGCTGGTCTCCCAGAGGGAGGAGGGATAAAGAAAGCACTTTACCTGTGAAGCAGATTTCAACCTGGGACTTTTGGTCCTCAGTTAAATGCTTGGTCACAAGTCAAGTTCATTGTTTGCAAAGTGGACCGTGCTTATGCAAGTGCTACACATATGCAGCCTAGGACTACACCCTGGGTAGTCATAGCTACTCACGAACTGCAAGTACAATACAGCACCTTGTTGGGTCAACCAGTCCAATTTTACACAAATTGTCTGCATGGCAGGTTACTTTCAAGTCAAAAACGAGTAGCGATGTAATTAAGTCTAAAACAAGGACTGTTAACTCAGGCTTGGTTGCTTAGTAACGACAAACGAAATGTGCTTTGCGTTGCCATGGTTAACCAACACTGCTGCAGCTCTACCATAAGTTTACGGTTGAAATCTGATTGAAGCTGACCTTCAGGAGTGAGTGGAACTCATTGCTCTGGAGCATATTCTTGAGGAAGTGGAGGTCCTCCTGCCTTCCCTCCAGACGTGGGGAGAGCTTCTCAAGGGACAGGAGAAGCTGCTGAATGCCTGTATGTGTGTGAGCGTGTACGTATGCGTGTGTATGTATGTATGTGTGTGTACGTGTACGTACGTGTGTGTATGTATGTATGTGTGTGTATATGTGTGCACATGTGTATGTGTGTGAGGAAGTTCACTGTAACAGAGATTGCAGGGGAAAAGTACCATGAACAAGTCATAGCTAAATTCTTCAGCTCCAGGAACTGTCAGTTGCTTGCTAGAAGAATTCTAGTAGACATCCAACTCCGAAAACAGATCAATGCCCTTTTATCTACCATCTTAACTCCGTGCTGTTGTAGACTTCTAGTGAACTGGCTACATTGTTCCCAGAGGGCACAAGATTAGGACTGACTACTGTACATGATAGACACCAAGTGAGACCAGCCACGCCCACTTTGCTGTGCACTTGAACTCACTCTCTGTGGCATCTCTGGCGCTCATTTCCGCAGTGTAAGCAGAAGTGCGTCGTGCGTGTGCCTCGAGGCAAATCTGTGTCACAGATAGTGGGTAAATCTATGCAGTCTGTATGGATCTGCAGCAACTTCTCCGATTCCGCCCCGCTCTTCGTTTCCTGGGATATGGCGGAAGAATGCATTCGGAGGGAGCTCACGTGCGTGCAATTTACTGATTTTGTGGGGAGGGTGCTGCCTAACTAGCCTTTGTCGAAGTCCCGACGGTTACCCGCGAGTTCTGGCAACATCGTGAGAAAGGATAATACCTTGGGGGCACTTGGCCGACGACCGACCATCGTTTGAAAGGTGAGACAGTGCAGAAGCAATAGTGTAATTGGCCTGGCCTGCGGGTACATACTTGGGTGGGGTGCGGGGTCTTTTTGAAGTTGAAGAGGCAGGCTGTTGTGTGGTTTAGAAATTAACTGACGAGCGTTCGTTAGTGGAAGCGCGCGTAAACGTGCTTGCAAACAGTGTTCCTAATCAAGTTACTTGGCACAAACGGGCCTTGATGCTAGTGGCCAGCTAGCTAACACCTCTGATCACAAATTTGTAAAATTTATTCAGGGTGTTGTGTGTTCCCAGTAATTGACTACTGGTCTCCTAACACTCGTGTCATGTCTTGAATACTATGGCAATGACTGCCACAGCACTAGCTCAAAGTCTGTGCCTTCGACTCTTGTTTGCAAGATCGAACCTTCCGTTTTGGACACTCCTGAACGAAATCTACCGAGACATGCACAGTCGTTAGTCAGTAGTGAAGTCCAACACAGAGCCTCTATACTCCTGTACGAGGTTGAAGATGAGGCTGGATGGGTTTGTGTGGCAGTTGTATGGCCTACGCAATTGTTTATAAGATACTTTCAGGATGAAAGAAAAGCGTCTTGTTGTGTACTTGTCTCTAGGCAGTTAGGTGATCTTAAAGCTGTTAGGTTGTCTGGCCGTGTGCTGGGAGTCATACAACACTGCCCCACCCAGAATGCCTTCATAGCCTGCAGAACAAAGCCTGCCGCCGGCGATGTATAGCTTGTGTTACGCAATGACAAGTATGCCATTGTGGAGTTGATTCAAATTCTGCTCAATGCCTACATTGTAATTCTAGTACTGTTAATTGCATGCTACAAGAATTGAAGGTCGTTATGCATGTAACACAGCTAAATGCTGGTTTTCACAATTATTGAGTAGCATGTCTGTATTGCCATGGCAACAATATCTGTTGCTACCACAAGCACCTTGTGTGACCGAGTTTGAACATGCTGCTCTCACATAGACAATGTTTGGTAATGAAGGATCCATCTCCATTGAGCATGAGAAATTGGATGCACACAGAGAACTCCTTACATGAAGCCACAATGTACACTGGGTTGGTTACTGTGTTCAGAGGGAGGGTCCCTAGCGATGGTTAGTCCCTGACTTTTGAAGGGTTTCTGGGGTGTTCTGGAGTGTTTCCCCCCAAGCATCTTTCTGAGGCAGGGGTTGCACTGTATCCCTATCACTTAAATCTGTGCATGTGATTCTGTATTCAATTTGAGAGTGGAGGAGCTGCTGCAAAGTATGTTTATCAGAGAGTAGAGTTTATGATCAGGGCAGTGAGGGCAGTGTGAGTGTACCAAGGGCCAAGGATTGTGGTCAGGGCAGTCAGGGCAGTGAGGGGAGTCAGGGCGGTGTGAGTGTTCCAAGGGCCAAGGATTGTGGTCAGGGCAGTGAGGGCAGTGTGAGTGTACCAAGAATGATGGTCAGGACAGTTTGAGTGTACCTAGTCAGGACAGTGTTAGTGTACCAAGGATGATGGTCAGGGCAGTGTGAGTGTACCAAGGATGATGGTCAGGGCAGTGTGAGTGTACCAAGGATGATGGTCAGGGCAGTGTGAGTGTACCAAGGATGATGGTGAGGGCAGTGTGAGTGTACCAAGGATGATGGTGAGGGCAGTGTGAGTGTACCAAGGATGATGGTGAGGGCAGTGTGAGTGTACCAAGGATGATGGTGAGGGCAGTGTGAGTGTACCAAGGATGATGGTGAGGGCAGTGTGAGTGTACCAAGGATGATGGTGAGGGCAGTGTGAGTGTACCAAGGATGATGGTGAGGGCAGTGTGAGTGCACCAAGGATGATGGTCAGGGCAGTGTGAGTGTATGAGGAGGCCTCCATGAGGAATGCATAGGACAAACTATATGAGGCTTGGAATCTAAGGCCATGGCTTCTGTGGTGTAAATGATGACCAGATGGCCCACTGTGTTATCCCAAGAGAGCTCCTGGACAATATGACCAGATGGCCACTAGGCTAGGTCACCTGCAAAGGTATAGGATATGAGGTGAACTGCTTAGTAATATTGTTAAATTGCGGCAGCAAAAGCTTGAAATTGCATCATTCGGGTCTTTTGCATGTGCAGCAAAGTGTACCACACACTCCGTGGTGGTGTAATCAGAACGTCTTCCTGATGGTTGTGGCTAATTCCCTACCAGGAGTGTAACCTTTGTCAGCTTGTGTGTGTGGCGCATGTGCTGCCAACTGGATGTTCTCACTATGATAAGAGGCTACATATGTTGACCAAATGTTATTACTACATGGTTCCCATAGCGCCGGCCATGGCTACTAATGGCATCGTTCAAGAGCAGGAGAACATAGAGAATACTAAAGGTGAGTGAGGGTGTGTGGTGTGGGAAAGGAGGTGAGGGGAGGGTGGGGTTTCTGGGGTAGTTGTGCGTGGGGTCGGTTATAAGGATGAACTCAGGAGCTAAGTGGACTGGTATGTACATAAATTATTTGTGACTTGGTGAACTCACTCATTCTCAAACATACCATACACCCCCACAACTTACACCCACCCACACACACACGCACACACACAGAAATCTTCTCGCAGCTCCAGAGCACCCTAGAGCAGCTGAGAGTGGAGGAGTTTACCTGGGATCAGGATGTCAACTTTCTCCAGGCAACATTTCGTGACCCCAACTTTGTAGCTCTCTGTGAGGTGAATGACAGTGTTGCACGGTCGCAGAGCTTTGAGCAGCCCGAGGGAAGTGCAGAGCAACCAGTTAACAACGTACGTGAGGGATGAAGATTGGCTGTGGTGGGCGTTAATTAGATTCTAATATTGAGTCAAGTTCTAGAAGGTAGGAATTTGCAGATGGAGGAAGTTATTATGTTGGGTGACGGGGGAGCAAGCAATGAGATTCTCTGCCTTGTCCATCCCTTCTGCAGCTGAACGCGTTTGCACCCTGTAACACGGACGATGAGGGGGAGTTACTGGCCCTGCTCGCCAAGCCGTACGTCAAGGTGAGTTAATTGCCCGTGTGAAGTGTAACAGGTATTCATGCTTTGCGAAATTGCATGTCTAGTGCTAAAACATATTACCATGTAAACGATGCGTAAAAGATTTATGATGGGGTCAAATACCTGTTGCAGTGCAAATTGAGGTGTGTGCAATGCTGTGCATACCCTAGTCTCGTGAGAGAGAACCCACCCCCCAGTTTTGGCTCGATTTCCTGTATACGGTCAGAATTTACTAGATTGAGTGCCCACCCTTGCGCTATCCTTGTGCCTCGTATGATCGACAAGAATGGAGCATGTTTTGAGAAGAGCTACGTGTATGTATGTGAGGTAAGAAACTTTGCTTGCAGAAAATCTCCTCTGTGGGTCTGTATATGCATGTCTTATATCTACGGTGTCTGTGTGTGTTGACTTGCCCGTGAAGAAGACCTCAACTGCTCACACGGGACCTCATCAGACAGCAGTGCTAGTGACTCCAGCGATGAAGATGCGCTGGGATAGCTCTGATGCATGCACGCTTGCTGCTACATGTACGTAAACAAAGGTGGAGGGTTGAATGCGGAAACACTCCAAAGAGGGTGCACCGCCCATGGAAGCTCTTTTGCGAGACTATGGTGTGTGTATGCACATTTGGGAGACTGCTAAACTATACATGTACACTTTGCTCTTGGCTACTATGCAATGCATGTTTACATGTGATGCCATGTTGCATGTCATTCTAATGGGAGTGTTGCTATGGGAGTGTTGCTATGGGGGCGTTGCTATGGTAGTATAGTGGCCACTCAGCCACCTCCTGTGGTCACTGGAACCTTTCTTGTGTGTGGGGGAGGAAGTGCTTAATCAGACCTTTGACATAATTATGCTGAACTTTCTTTCAATGGACCCTAGTGCACTGCACTCTTGTTGCTGCACAACACACATACTACTCCCCCCACACTCATTACTCACGCTACCCCCCCCCCCCCCCCCCCACACACACACACACACACACCACTCACAGAGCTTATTATCAGTTCACGACACTGTCCGCTCCCGGAGCTACGAGACTCCGATCCCAGCCTTCGACCCTAGCTTCCACCCACAAACCAACTTCCAAAAGCACGGCAAGCGAGGCAAGGGACCGGAGTACCGCACCATTGGGCTGCACAAAAGCGCCAATGAACCTCTGGTAGGTGCTACACCATGTTATACCATGTTACGTTGTGTTACACTATACTGGTGTGAATACCACCTCTCGTTCCTCCACAGGGTATTACTCTGAAGCTGATCAATAACAAACTGGTTATTGCTCGCATCCTGTACGGTGGCCTCATCCACCGACAAGGTACACACTATAATTGCTTTCTTTCCTGTAATTAGGTAATTAGAAAAGGCAGTGGCTGTGTGTGTGCTATTCCTGCAGCTATAAAGCTACGATGTAATACATGTATATGGTAATCTGCAGTTGTTCGCCAACCAGAGCGCTATGCTACTACACTTTTTAGTTTTGCTACCTCAACAATAGCAATTAATACTTCACTTAGTAATGACGTTGCAATGGCTGGTTGCTAGGCAGCCTACAGCTTAGCTTAGTTGCAGGGTCAAGAAGAGAGCATGGCTGAAGCTGAGTGTTGGATAATTATTGATTGATTGTATCACGTGCGTGACCATGTGCATATTGTACTTGCAACAAGAAGTGATTTGACAGTCCTGCGAACAACTTGTATAAACGATCGAGAGAGAGATTGTCCGAATATATTACACTGAGAAATCATCTAACTGTTTTGCCCTTTTGTTGCGAGATTCATGAGTGAATGATAAGATGGTCACTCGTGCAGGCATAGACCTGTTGACGCTCTGGTCCAAGACTCCATGCCCGGACCTAACAACCAAAGGCTTGTTGAAGCACAGCCGTGCTTGATCTGTGATGTCAACCCTGGCTCCACCTTGCTACCAGCCCTCTGGCTCCACCTTGCTACCAGCCCTGCGAGAACGTTTTGTTGTGGCACCTGCTGGCCAGCAGAACTAGAATAGTAAAAACACTAATAAGCTTGTGCGATGTAATGTAATAGGATAGTCCACTGCGGTATTTGGGATTAATAGCTCTCACAATGCAAAAATGCACTCGCTTCACCTCGCGCTATTTTACACTTCCTGACTGCATTGCTCATGCTATTAATACCACAGTAGACCATCCTATTACTTACATTGTATACTAATACAAGTGGGGATCAGAATGTTAGAAGATCATGTGTTTGTTGTTGCTCAGGATTGCTGCAAGTTGGAGACCGTATTGTGGATGTAAACAACGAATCCGCCGACTCCATGAGCCCTGCTGATCTCCAAGCCATGCTGGTATGAGTTCCCATGATAGGAAATGGTATATAGTTATTTTAGAATGGCAGTGCAGAAACTGTGGTGAGCATAAATCTGTGTTTGCTGACAGTTGGTTGCCTGGCAACAGTGTAGTGATGGGTGCTCCGCCCACCCAGATATCATGGTGTAACTCCACCGTACTGAAATGTCCTTCCGTGAGCTTTGTCCGGTTCCAGACTGGCATCAAAGTATAGACCTGGGATGAGGCTGCACACTAACCCCACAGGACCATGATTGTGTGATGAAGCTAATTTTCTTTTCTCGCAGAAACTCAGCTCGGGATCTCTGGTGGTCAAAGTGGAGCCGGGCTACTACGAAATGGCCGGGGTCACGGAGCTGTTCATGCGAGTTCACTTCGACTATAACCCTCGTCAAGACCGACTCATCCCCTCTCAGGATGCAGGCCTCAATTTCCGGAAAGGAGACATCTTGAAGGTGCTGAACCAGGAGGACAGCTTCTGGTGGCAGGCAATGCAGTTTGGAGAACATCAGACCGCTGGATTAGTCCCCAGTCAGATGCTTGAGGAGAGGTCAGTTGTGTCACTGACATTACCTTGCCCTGTGTTCGATTTCGATTTCAGTTGTGTTACATTATCGAACATTCAAGGATGAGGTTCCACTTTGATTAATAATCTCTCCTTCCCTCCCCCTCCCTCCCTCCCTCCCTCCCTCTCTCTCCCTCGTACAGGAGGAAGGCCTACCACAATCTGGATTCCCGTTCGACAGTCAGTTGTCTTGGTAAGAGGAAGCAGAAACGCAAGATCATGTATTCGTCACATCACAGCGGAGAGTTTGAGAACTATGACCTCGTCCTCTACGAGCCTGTCGTGATGGTGGAGAACTTCCAGTACAGGACCCTTGTCCTGATTGGTGAGTGTGGTGTGTGAGGAGTGAAGTGTAGAGGGGTGTGGAGAGTGGAGGGTGGGTATAGAGGAATGGGAGGAGGTAGTGTGATAGGTGGGATTGTGGAGGTGGACACGGAGGGGTGGGTGAGAGGGTGGGTATAGAGGAATGGGAGAGTGTGAAAAGTGGGGGTGTGGAGAGGATTGGAGTGGTGGGAACATATTCGGTGTGACTGTATTGCCATCTTTTTGTTTTTGACCATTTGTGTTGGTAGGAGCGCCCAACATTGGCCGCCGTAGCCTCAAGACCAGACTCCTGACAGAGGACAACTCCAAATTTGCTGAAGTCAAAGCACGTATGTCCTTGTTCAACTGTGTACTGCTGAAGTGTGGTTGGATTAGGAGCCCATGGGTCTGCCAAGCCAGGATAGAGGCTGGTCTGCCAAGCCAGGATAGAGGCTGGTCTGCCAAGCCAGGATAGAGGCTGGTCTGCCAAGCCAGGATAGAGGCTGGTCTACCAAGCCAGGATAGAGGCTGGTCTGCCAAGCCAGGATAGAGGCTGGTCTGCCAAGCCAGGATAGAGGCTGGTCTGCCAATCCAGGATAGAGGCTGGTCTGCCAAGCCAGGATAGAGGCTGGTCTGCCAAGCCAGATAGAGGTCTATTCCGTGAATCAGGATACTCAGCTTATATCAGTCTGTAATCTAGGACACCCTACATGTGTGAATATCAGTGTCCAATGCGTCCTTCCTGTCACAGATACGACGCGTACTCCCAAAACAGACGACGACCAAATTAGTTTCTATTTCGTCTCTGAGGAGCACATGAGGGCAGAGATCATGGCGCACAAGTTCATTGAGTTCGGGAAGCACCAGCAGCACCTGTACGGGATCAAGGTGGAGTCCGTCCTGGACGTGGTCAAGACGAGGAGGATGTGCATTCTGGACGTTCATCCTCAGGTGTGTGAGCAGGTGGTGGTCACTTATGTATGATGCATGTTGGGGGTGTGTCTCCTGGGACGTTCATCCTCAGGTGTGTGAGTAGGTGGTGGTCACTTATTATGATGCATGTTGGGGGTGTGTCTCCTGATACTCAAAGGTCAGCATCCAGTCTAGGGTTTAGTGGTTACAGTAATGAACTCAAAAGGAGAGTGTGGGTATGTTGATGCAATTCACAGTTGAGACCAGGCAGGCTTTTCCCTACGTCTGCCTCCTGTCCGTCTATCCCTCCATCTACCCACCCCTCCTGTCATCCCTTTGCCATCTCCGCCGTTCTATCGTCCTACCCTTCCCCCCTCCCCCCCCCCCCCCCCCCCCCCCCCCCCAGGCTCTGAAACTCCTCCGCACTCCTCAGTTCCGTCCGCTGGTGGTATTCGTGAAGGCAGCGTCTCCCGATGGAGTGAAGCGCCTCCACCAGTCTGCCCGTGTTGAAAACCCCGCTGGACACTCCATGCTGACTGTGAGTAACCTCAGCTTCATATATAGTTTTGCTTTTTATTAATGGCTGATTTCATTATTAAGGTTCCTCCCCCTTCCCTCCCCCTCAGTTGATAATATTTACTTAGTGCAGGTTCATTAAATGGTATGATCTAATTGGTCAGAGTATGGGTTCTAAGTCCTGTAATTTCGGCTGAGTGACGATGTAGTGGGCCCAACAGTAATGCTGATGTTGAATAGCTACTGGCCATGGCACATTGCATGGTGATTATCCTATGCATCCAAAGGACACATGTTGTCATGTAAGGGGCCTCTGGCTCTCAGTACATCACAATTGTATCTCACAATGAACTGTCAAATGATATAGTACATTTGGTTGTTGACAGGATGATGACTTTGTCCGATGTGCGCAAGAGTCGTCCCGGATTGAGAGCCTCTATGGGCACTTCTTTGATGCAACAATCGTCAATGAAAACATTGACATAGCGTACGAGGAACTCCTTGCCACAATAAGAGTCTTCTCAACCGGGAAGCATTGGGTGCCCTCCAACTGGGTCATGTGATGTCATATGATGCCTCCTTCTAGGTCAAGTGACCATACCATGTGAATAGTATCTCAGAATCTGATGTTTCTTTTGTCTTTTAATAACCAATTTGTTTTTCTTTTGGGGCACATAGAGACCAATAGCAGTGTATTATGTTAATGTAACACAGACGTATTTCTTGTGCTGCACTGACTCCCAGATTATTGTCTTCTTTGGACACTGATCCCCTTTTTTTAACCTTTTGTAATTCACATTACTACAATACTGTAGATGTTTATGTTGTAAGTTTGAAATGCCGTAACTGAATTGTAGCAGAAAAATTACTACATTTGCTTTTGTGTCAGTTACATTTGTAGCAATGCTGTTGACCTCAGGCAGTTGTGAACGCAGCAAGTAAACGTGACTCTAGGCACACACCCCAGTTTGCACCCCCCCCCCCCCAAGTGGGAATCCTTGTAAAATGTGTTTCAGAATATTACGTTTCTCAGGTACAGTCTTCAAAGGGATTTATTATGCACTTTGACATTAATTTTTGATGTGCGCAAAGTTGGAATTATTGGAGGATGTGAAACTGCATGTTTACAGATGGACAGACATGGCTCACGTACACGAGTGTGAGGGTCGGCATGGATACATTTAACTCCCCATAATGAGATTGTGTTGTCACTCTATCTGATAAGTTAATACCAACCACACAGGTTCACTATAGAGATCGGAAAAACTTCATGGATGGCATATTAAAGAATGTACCTGTAGCAGAATTGCCAAACTTTAATAAAGTTTAATGCACTCCTTATAAAATTTAGCTACATCTGGTCCACGTGATAGTTGGATAGAAACAACCTCTACTCTTCATGCTGCTTGAATTCAGCTTCCATTGATGCAGGCTCTGGGACAATTTCCGGTCGAAAGCATTCTGAGTTTAGTTTATCTTGGTCTGTGTGTGTGTTCAGCTGGTTTTCTGTCTCTGGAGTTATACTCGACAATATAGTTTGATCACTGTCACTTGATTCTAGTTCCGGTTTATAATTAGTTTGAGTTTCAATTTCACTAGCTTTCGGTCCAATGTCAATAGTAGTAGGTGATTTAGCTTGAGTTGTACTGTGAGGTTCTAGTCCTTTTCCGTGCATATCAGAATGCTGACTGCTCATTGAATTCTCTTCATTGTCTGAGCCATTGTTGTCAGGTTGGGTAGTTCCACTGGAATAGTTCATGGCAGTCTTGGTGTCTTCATTCTCTGGTCGGGTAGCTTCTTCAGTATTGGTCTTGCTGTCTTCATTCTCTGGTCGGGTAGCTTCTTCAGTATTGGTCTTGCTGTCTTCATTCTCTGGTCGGGTAGCTTCTTCAGTATCGGTCTTGCTGTCTTCATTCTCTGGTCGGGTAGCTTCTTCAGTATCAGTGTTGCTATCTTCATTCTCTGGTCGGATAGCTTCTTCAGTATCAGTGTTGCTATCTTCATTCTCTGGTCGGATAGCTTCTCCTGTATCAGTCGTGCTGTCCATAATCTCTGGCTGAGCAACTTCATAATCTGTGCTGGCTTGTGATGTTGGAGATCCGCCAGATGCCTGTTTAGCTACACTTGGTAACTCAGATTCCATTTCCTCTGCGATGACCTCAACTGTCATCCTCTCTTCTTCTGTCTCCACAATCTCTAGTTCTTGGGAGCTAGAATTCAATGTTGCCACCTTGCTAGGATGACCATCCACCGCCTCTGTTCCAACGGTTAGCTGCATTCCACATGGACTTGCATCTTCTTGTGAGGCTTCTATCTCTTCACTCTTTTCTTCATGAAAGTTCTCTCCCTCCAGCGCAGCATTTTCAGACCTTACTTCTTGTGTCCCAGACACAAGGTCTGCTGGTTGTATTCCTTCGACGCTCACTGCACTTTCGGTCTCAGCTGGAATGTTGGCTAATGATGGCAAGTCTTGTTCTGCAACTACTTCCTCATTTGTTACACTGCAATTGGTGCTCTCTTGATCCGCTGTGCCCAGCTTTTCTGCCATGTTGGACTCACTGGTTGCCATGGTGGACTCACTGGCTGTCATGGTGGACTCACTGGCTGTCATGGTGGACTCACTGGCTGCCATGGTGGACTCATTGGCTGTCATGGTGGACTCACTGGCTGTCATGGTGGACTCACTGGCTGCCATGGTGGACTCACTGGTTGCACCTGTAAGATCAGTGTCTTGTTGCAACTCTCTCCCACCTGCTGCTTGCGGCTCCGTGCTGCAGTCACCTGGGCTGCGATATGCCTCTGCTTGTACCTCTTCTGGTTCCAAAGAAGTGTGTGGCTCCTCTCTGTGTTCCTCTGTCGCCTCATTCCTTCCATCGTTGGGTGTCCCTGAAACTAAATCTTGCTGGTCATTTTCACTCTTGTCAGCGTCATGAACGATTGATGTTTGTGGGCTCATACGATTTTCCTCTATGCTTTGATCGTGGTTCCTGCTTTGACTGCCATTCTCACCTTTGATATGTGCACAGTCCACCACCGCTTTGCCTTCCTCCGCAAGCTCTGGGGGAGGAGGGCTTGATTGAGATTCACTGCTCCCTGACCCATCCTCAGAGTCTGAGCTGAGAGCATAACTTTCACTTCCAGTCAAACGATCCTCGTTTGCCATTTCGTCATTCTTGACTCCCTTGGAGAGCTTTTTCTTTTTCTTTTTTCGCTGTTCGCCTGAGGTCGTAGAGGACTCTATTTGCAGCGGGTGGTTGAACGAATCAGAACTTGAATCATTTGAACTTTTTCCAGTGCACGTTTCCATATCGACTGTGTTCAAGTTTGAGCTCCCCTCATGAATTGTCGGAGCTTCTTTCACCTCTACTTCATCTCTTCCCCTCCTCTCCAGCTCCTGTTGCCTTCTCTCCCGCTCCTTTTGCCGTTTCTTTCTCTCTCTTCGCAGTTGGGTTGGCGTCTTCTTCTTTCTCGGCAGAAATTCTGCAGATTCTGAGTCTCTATTCTTGACTTCCTGGAGATTCTCCGGACCTGTAACAAGGGAGGAGTTAATTGTATGTATAATCTCAAGAGTTCAAAGATGTTGCAACTTACATGCTCCAGTGAAAGGGTCATACAGGTACTATACGTGTGTGTGTGTGTGTGTGTGGGTGGTGTACGTGGGTGTGTGTGTGATGGAGAGAGAATAATCAGTCATGAATGTAGCTGCAGCTATCCATCGAGAAGTGATGCCTGCAGTATAATTGTTAACAGTACGTCTATGCTAAAAATTGTAACAGTAGAGCAATTGTTTAAGTACTAGGAGAATGCAGGGCATTGTGGGGCTCGCCTGACAAACTGACGTACTGCATGCCAACATTATAATCATTCTCTGAGTGATCGTAGGGAAGCTGGGGCCGGGGGTGGGGCCTGCGATGTAGCCAATTGTCGTTCATCATTTACGGTCTGCAGTTTCAAGTTCGTGGTAGCCTCGTTCCCAGTCCCACGCCCAGCTTTTCGTCGCTTGCCGTACTGCAAGCGACGTACAGCAAGCAACGAAAAGCTGGGCGTGGGACTGGGAACGAGGCTACACTGTACCTGAGAGGAGTACCCCAAGTTGCCGAGAGAATCTCTCCCTCCAGCTGACCTCTGTAGTACGTAGTTTGTAGCACCAGCGTAAAACATAGCAGGCTTGACCCGGTATACTGTCGTGCGTTTTGGTAGGCGAGTTGTACGCATGTTGTCGATTCAGCTAACACGCAGGCGGGCGGCGCAACAGTACGATTTTCCACTTGGATATACGGTCATACGCTAAAAGAACACCAGAAGTCGGACAGACAGACACCGACTGGACGGACAGACGGACGGACGGACGGACATCCTGGAGAGCACGACTATGTGGGGCTCGCTCAGGCTCGCCCCAATTAATATAGCCTCATTCTGATGCTCTTGTGAGAGCCAGCATGCTGTCATGAGAGCCTGGGAATGAGGCTAGGCATGGAGGAACACAAAGGCTGTAACTCTGCTTACAATGTGTTTTTTTTATGGTTTAAGGGGAATGCTGTATTCATCGTTACTACGTACATCAGTAATATTAATTCTGTGTGACGTCACAAAGAATTTAATTTGCATTTCACACTGTACTTATCCTGTGTGTGTTAACTAAATAATTAAACTTGTCTGTTTGTTGTTGTTTTTTTTTTTGGGGGGGGGGGGGCCCAAATGCCTTGAAAGGACACTGTGTGTGTGTATGTATATGTGTGGCACCATTCTTACCACTCCTTGCTCTCGTAGAGAGTCCCGCACTCTGGATTGGATGACGACTAGCTCTTCAGGCGAACGTGTTACGTCGTGACAGCTGCTCACTAGCTCTGACTCAGGTAATTCTTCCACCTTCTCGTGGCTACCATATCTGTCCTCTCTCCACCTTGTGCTTCTGCTTGTGGTGATTATAGGAAGACCGGTGAGTAGCTCACTAGATGACATGTCATGGGCAGGCAAACTTGCTGGGTTTTGTTCAGGCTTGGAGGGAGCTGTTAGCCTCACAGATTTGTGCTTCATAAATTTGGGGTGAATTCGATGTGGCTTTTCTCTTGTAGACCATAATGACCTTTGGCTGGGAGTGCTGCCGTGTGGCAATGGAGGCAACTTTGTTATGGCCAAGCCAATCTTATCAGGTAGGTTTGTGAGGGCAGCTGTGTGTAGAGGGTCTTTGTGAATCGTCTCTGGGGTTGGAGTTGGTACTGGAGCCTTCGTTGGCTCCACACGATTGCCTTCCATTTCTAAGGCGGTATGTGTTGCTATCGTGTGTGTTGAGGTAGACTCTTCTGCCGAGTTAGATTCTTCTTGTCCGTGTATGGCACAAGACTGTTGGCAATCAGTGCCTGACTCTTCTTGACTGTATATGGCACTAGACTGTTGGCAATCAGTGCCTGACTCTTCTTGTCCGTGTATGGCACAAGACTGTTGGCAATCAGTACTTGACTCGGGCGGGACTTCATCCAGAGTCTCAACAAAGGCGGAATCGTAATCGGACTTGTTGCAGATTGATTCCTGGCTTCCAGATTTGTCAGAAGCAGATTCGTTGGTGGGACTCGTGAGGAGGGGGCTGATTGGTGGGAAGCAGCTGGCGTCCTTGCTCCTTTCAATCTGCTCACCTGGGTTTTCTTCCCAGGATGTGTACAGAGGTCGCACATTCAGCACTGCAGAGTGCAAACAAATGCTGAAGGTTATAGCAGTAGGATAGGATAGTTACAAGGTTAGCTACAAACACTCAATTTTTTTCTGCTGTAGCTGGTTAGTTATGAATGTGAAAATTATAGTTGCACCTATAGTTACAAATGTTGTATACAATTACTGCACTAGCTGTATAATTGTACCTTTTCCGAAGCCCATGATACGGGGGAGGAGGTCATCCGGGTCTGCCTGGAAGCGGGACATTGTACCAATCTCTTCATCCACTTTACGGTCTGTCACAAATTGCTGTTGCAGAAGAGATGAAGTGTGTATATTGCACTGAGACAACATGCAAATGTGTTAATCATATGTCCCAATATACAACAGTGCTGTCTATATGCTACATGTGTTGTTTTGACAATGTAGTGTCATGCGCCCTCTGTTTAGGATTGCTTCACAGGCAGCAACAACAAAGAGAAGGCTCGGTACAATTCATCATATACATGGGATCTAGAGCAGATGTGGGATAGATGGATACCAGCAAACAATGTCCGACACAAGCAAGCAGAATGAAGCTATCAAAATAGAAGTAGCTAGCAAGGTGGCAGGTTCTTCTGCAGACACGTGAGACCATTAACTGTTATTCCAGTCTCCAGGTTATCCACACAAAATTAAGGTGGCTCTTCACAGGATCATCCATGCAATCTGTATAGGACACACATCTGCTACTATATTATTAGACGGTTACTTTGCCATAATCCAACCATTCTGGGATATACTGCTACCCCAGCCACACATGATAAACATGTGGTGGATACACAAGTAATTACAGCTAGCCCTTATCTCTAGACAGGCAGATGGTCATATCTACAGTAATTATTTTAACTGCAAGTGCACAGTAGTGGTGCGTGCTTTATCTCACTTGGCACACTGTGCTCTTCACATGCTGCTTTGTACTTAACCCACTATTTAATTCCTGTAGCCTCGTTCCCACGCCCCATACGAAAAATCGGAAAGGGGCCTGGTAGCACTTCCGTGTTAAATCTGTCGCTGCTGTACACGTCATCAAACGCGTGCTACGGTAGGACACGCCTCATTTCAAACATCAGATCAGCTGACTATCACCGTTACAAAGACTAACGTGGGGCCGAGAGAGCGTTGTTTCACAGTATATCGGTTAATCGGGACTCCGGCTAGTGCTGATGGAAGTTTATCGCGATGACCCGTAAGCGTAAACAGCGCTCTCCGATTTCGATCGTCCAGCCATCTCCCGCAAATGCGACGGCACTTGTTCACGAAGGAAAGAGGCGAGGACGCCGCACTCTGGAATGGCAAAGTAAGCTCTATAACGATCTGCATGGTCCGTTTTGTGCTTTATAATACTAGTCAACACTTTGTCTCACGTGAAGGGATCACATTTGCGTGTGGTTTCAGCTGAAATCTGATTGGCTTCTCTTGAATTTGTGAGGCATAGTCGACAGAAATTATACGGAAGCGCTACCAGGCCCCTTTCCGATTTTCGGATGGGGCCTGGGAACGAGGCTACTATTCCTGATTCTCAAGGCCAGGTATCCAAGGATTTTAGAGGGTAGCTAGTTATAATTAATTTGTTGTTGTGATACAGAGGGATCACCTTGATCTGTTGCTAGAGACGTAGGGATCACCTTGATCTGTTGCTAGACGTAGGGATCACCTTGATCTGTTGCTAGACATAGGGATCACCTTGATCTGTTGCTAGACCTAGGGATCACCTTGATCTGTTGCTAGACCTAGGGATCACCTTGATCTGTTGCTAGACCTAGGGATCACCTTGATCTGTTGCTAGACGTAGGGATCACCTTGATCTGTTGCTGGACGTAGGGATCACCTTGATCTGTTGCTAGACCTAGGGATCACCTTGATCTGTTGCTAGACCTAGGGATCACCTTGATCTGTTGCTAGACCTAGGGATCACCTTGATCTGTTGCTAGACCTAGGGATCACCTTGATCTATTGTTAGATCTAGCCGGATCACCTTGATCTGTTGCTAGACCTAGGATCACCTTGATCTGTTGCTTCAGCTCAGTCACTTGTATGTCCTCCATTGTGTTAGCCTTCTCTGCAGCCTGTCTGAGGAAGGAGGCGGTGTCCTTACGCCGCTGCAGAACTGTTCCTGCAACAGAGTAATTGCTATTGAAAATATACCTGTTTCTGCACACTTAGCCATATATTAATTAATTTGCCTAAGTGTAAATGTACGTACACAACACCAGCAAGATTGCCATAGCAATCAGGCTGGCGTAGCTATACAGCTTGACAATTGGTCAGCAACTGAACAGGAAGTACAAATAGTTACTCCCGTGCACATGCAGAGAATGCCTTAAGGTTACGGCTTACAGTTTGCAATTGCGCATGCGCAGTGCGCGCTTGCGGTTTACAGTCAACAGTGAAATGTGTGTGCGACTTTGGCGTCAGTTTTTTATCGCTGAACTTACATCTAACCGTATATTAGACTGGATTTCAATTCTACGAAGAAAGGGGCAGGGCGGCTCAAAAAGTTTTACCGAGATAAACATCCTGTTCGTGAGATACTGTGCGTTCTACTTGCCCGATCTGGCGAAAAGCGAATGGCTTTGTGGTATGAACGATCATCACTCGTTTTTCCAACGGCAGCGAAGCGAAGTCGCTCCGAGCCGCCCTCCAGTCAGTTGAAAAGTTCCCATGGGTGCTGCCAAGCTGGCCTGTTAGCCCTTTCTGATTGCAAAATCTGATGCCAAAAATCGCCAACTCGACCTTGAACTTTGATGCCACTGCCCGTGTTGGCATGTTGTACTCAGGCGCTAAGATCATACCAGCTAGAAGGTACTCGTATTGCTCGTTTTTGTTGCATGTCAATGAGCACACGGTATCCCGTAACCTTAAGCTTGTTGAAGGCTTAGTTCAGGATAGAAGTGTCAGAATTCAGAAAATGCTAGCATCTACATAACTCACAGACCAGAGATCCACTTGAGAGGCTGAAAAAGCTGTGTAAAAGTCGTGTTTCTAATTTATAAAACTTGACTACACCCTGTTTCTAACATTACTGCCACAACTACAGTATCTCATTCTGCATGCTGACATCACTATATTAAAAATCGGTAGGCCTAGCTATCTCAACATGCATGCTGTGTTAATAATCAGCATTAGGAATACCTATATCAAGTCAAAGTAGCGCAAGGTACGTGCTCTTCTGAGCAGCGACTCAAATGTTATTATTGATTGAACCTTGAACTGATGAGATATAGGTTTTAGGTAAACACACAGCTGTCTGCAGTTACTCTGTTGGGTGTTTGCTATGTTAGTGGTATCTACTGGAATTTATCCCTAGAAACTTCAAAGCTCTACTATTCCCAAGAATAAGCTGACATGGTTACCAGTAGTTGCTGCATGGGTTGTTGTTAGTGAGGTCTTCTTCCTCCCACCCACCCTCCTTTTGTCCGTTTGTCCCTCCTCCCTTCGTCCCTCCCTCCCCCTCCCTCCCTCCCTCCCTCCCTCCCTCCCTCCCTCCCTCCCTCCCTCCCTCCCTCCCTCCCTCCCTCCCTCCCTCCCTCCCTCCCTCCCTCCCTCCCTCCCTCCCTACCTCCCTCCCTCCAGCCCTCCAGCCCTCCCTCCCTCCCTCCCTCCCTCCCTCCCTCCATCCACCCTTGCCTACCATTGGTTTGCTGGGTGGTTGTCAGTTCCTGAATGAGGTCTTCTTCCCTGGTGTTCAGGTCATGCCTCAGAGAGTTGAACACCTGTACCAGCCTCTGCTGCCCTCTCTCGCAGTGCTAGTGTGTGTGTGTGTGTGTGTGTATATATTATATGATACCACACTTCATTGATCGAACGTCATGCACCCTCATACGGTCAACTCCCTCTAGCTGCACCCCCGGAAGTGCTGAATGAAATAGACCCTTGAGTATAGTAATCTGTGTAGTCTGTGCTCAGACCTGGGGGCAAGACTAGTCAGCCTTTGAATATAGTACATACTGTGACAGCAAAGTAGAAAACAATTACCTAGCTAACAGTTATGCAGTCAAGAATATAGTGCGCTATATATTACCACCTAACAGTCAAAGAAATTTCTTCATCCTTTTTGAAGTGATTGACTTCCGTGTACCTCTTTGTTCAGTGCTAATAAAAGTCCAGCATCAGGAAGAATCAGCTAGCTAGCAAAGAAAACGCTCCTGCCTCAATCGGTATTTCTGATGCAGACCTATTATTGCTCAACCAGCTTTCTGAAGCCATTACTCAGTTGTGCTGAAGCAATAAACAATGCCCTCAAAGTGTCGCCATGACAACTACTAGCCACGGTATAATAACCTGACTCATTATAAGTACGACAGGATGCATATGACATCTCACAGTGAAGGATCATACACTATTAACCGACCTACCTCAGTTAACATGGCTTGGTATCTAGCGATCGAAACGTCACATCGGTGGAGATCTTTCAGCAGTTTTTTGAGAGAGTTGTCAGCAGTGTTGAGGCTATTAGCACTGCTTGCAGAGTCCGATCGGGAATGGATTCTGGCCTTGTAGGCTGTGCATGTGTGTGTGTGTGTGTGTGTGTGTGTGAATGAACAATTGCATCATCATTTTAGTATCACAATATCAAATAAGGACGGAGGTGCACGGAGGCCCACAGAATTCGTATGGAAATTTTCTTTTTTTCTGCAATAGCTATCACGAATAGAGTGAATTACCAGTTTTTGGATACCATTGATTACCGGACTTTGACCAAACTGTGAACTGAAAGTGTGTGAGTTAAACCACTGTAGAGCGGCTAAGTTGCGTACACCAATACAGCTAGTCATCTGGCACGATCGTGTGAGTTGTCTGTTTATTGAATGTCCGAAAATGACATTTTCTGGTCACCATCAAACCTTGAGAGTAGACGAACCACCTTGCTATACGAATGAAGTTTCGGAGCCCAACATATTCGAAGCCATAACACCAAACTTCTAGGTGTACGAAAATGCAGTTTGGATTGCATGGATGGGCATTGTGTTCTGGTTGGTGAAAACTTGGAGTAGTATTGCCTTGGAAATAGTGTCCGAAATCAATTGCTTACTCTAGTATCTATGTTGCCGCATGCAGTCTCTTTCACCTATAGTCAGCGTAATTCTTGCACATATTCACAATCGTGTCTCACTTCGTACACATACACACTTTTTGATGGCAGATAATTATTCTCGCGAAGGGGTTTCCATGGAAACCATGGATGGATCCGTCAGTGAAGGAACACTGCCAAACAAGTTTATGTCAGCTGAATGTATATTAAATGGCAGCTGGCAGCATCTCTTGATGACTACGAAATACCTTCCATTGCTGAAACAGCTGTTGAAGTGATGTGATGGTTGTCGTTGTCTGTGCTATCCATGGCACCTCTGGGAGGTCTTTGAGGGGACGGGACTGAGGTGGTAGTCGAGGCTGAAGGGGGATGATCCCACACTGTCTCATAGCCACTCTCCGAAGAGATGAGGCTGGTCTCCTGCTGCCCCTCCCCCTCTAGGTGCAGTCTCTCCAGCTTCTTTCTCATTCGTTCCCGAGCCCTCTTGGAGGGCCTTTGCTTCTTCACAACTGCACTTTCCTCATGGTTGGTGGGTGGCAAACTTTGAAGTTGGTCCTTCAGTGATGGGTTGTGCAGTGCTCCCTTGTCTGAGGGTGCATTGAGGTTCATGTGCTGCTCAGGTGACTGCCCACTCCACGTTCTCCGTGTTGTTTTAACCCTCTGTGGCCCTCGTCTGTAGCCCTAATAAGGTTGGAAGAAGAATTGGTAGGGTGCTATTTGTAAGGTGTTAGGTTGATATCCCAGTTGGAATGGAATCTGAACAACTCAATATCTCAGTACCGGGTACTAGAATCCCCATCAAATCTGTAGCTAGCAATAGGACCATATTTCCACAACCAGACACGGCTACTGATTAAGTTTGTTGTTTAAGGCGATTTTCTGTTATATTGGGTGCTAATTGACACAACCTAGCTAGCTCCGGGTGCGTGGACCTGCTATGTCGACAGATCGACTCTTTCAGGAAGGTGAGGTGGACATGAAGCCATAACAAAGGGCACCGCCTACCCTTCCGCAGTGTTGATGAACCTGATCCATTGCACTGCATGCAGATCTCAAAGAAGGCAAAGAACGCAGAAGATTAGCTCAAGAATGAAGTTGTTTTGAATGACTTAATTTGCTAGCAATTTGCACGTCTAGTACTGTAGTCTACATTCATTGGTGGCGGAACAGGTCCGGCAGACCTGGCAACTGCCGGATCAATGTTTGTTGTATGGTGCCTGAAAAAGCAAGGAGATGCAATGTCAGAGTCCTAAATTCCAACTGGGGGAGAATTGGGAATACTACCAATGAGACAGATCTGTCTCTGAAGATCTGTCTCTGAAGGGATATACTCCAGCAGACACTCAGGTGAGTCCATAAGTTGTACTTGCAATGGTGGCCAATGGGAAAACATATAGTTAAGTATACAAATTGTCTACTTAGTGTATTTTACAGCTGACATTGTGGTCTCGTCCGCCCACACCTTATTCTCATCCAGGCACACTGTTCACATGGTCTCACAATCGTGGTCAGATGGCTTGTTGGTTTTGGGACAAGAGCTAAGGAAACAGTCTGTTGTGTGGCATTTGGTTGCAGTGCTCAGGCTTCTACCTACCAGATGTAATAGTTCCAATTACCTACGTACCAGGAATTGTGAAGCAGGTCTCTTCCTGTCCAACACATCTGTGCTGCAATGCTTGACATCTGTTGGGATATCAGAAACAGCTGTATAATTGAATTGGACCTATTATGGACAAACCACTGTAGCAACTGTGTAGGGGAAAGAATGTAGATCAAAGGTCGGGCACTGCTGAGGTTTCATCCCTAGGCAGCATGGTTTCCACTTCTAACTTACCACAAAACAAGCCTCCTTCCCCCCCCCCCCCCCCCCCCCCCCCCCCCCCCCCCCCACACACACACACACACACACAATGCACAAACAAAACTGAAACTGCAAATGATTGGTGGAAATGAGAGCAGCATGTGCAGCCAGGGACTTGGTGTTCACTGACGACAGCGTTACTGTCTTGGTAGTAGTGCATTAATATTCTGTGGACTAAAGTTGCAATTTCAGGCATACTCTTGCAGTGTTACAGTGTTTGTCAACAATCTTGCAGCACACAGCGAGTAGCTGAGACTGTTAATCCATGTGCACTGATCGGTGAACACAATTCATGGAATTCAGAAAACTGAAACTGCGAAGTCAGAGTTTTGCACTCTGGTAGACCTACTAGAACAATGAAAGAACGCACTCAAGATTAGCTTGCACAATTTATGGTTTGGAGAGCATGTGGGTGGGGCAAAATTACTGCATCTTCCCGTTAATGTCAGCGTTTGTGCAAGTTGCTTAAAATATCAAATTACGGTTTGTGCAAGCTGCTAAAACATCAACAGTAACTTCAGGTAGCTAGATCATTGATAATGTGCAGCAGAAAATCTTGAAAACTTACATCTCCGCTCTGTAGTCATCTTCAAACTCATTGACAAACATGCACAGCTCAGTGGCTGCAGATTGCATGAGACCAGCGTCCGTCTGCAAGCACAAATCCTGCAGACAAATGCCGCAGCACAATAGCCTTGTTCTCAGGTCACGTCGGTGAACGACCTCGCGCTACAAAAGGTGTATTGTTGACTAAACAATAGTTGCCTATGCGCATGCGCACTGCTTGCGGGCAAGATTTGACCACCCCTTATCACTTCCTGTATTCACATTCTTCTTCCGCCTGAAGTTATGTTTTAACTATTAATGAGTAACAATCGTCATTGTTTACATGCTAGTAGTGACGTACTGCTCGAAGCTGAAGTATCACCTGGATAATGGAGAATCTTTACCAGCAAACGATTAGGCAAGTGTGGACTAGCAGTACACGATGTAGCCATGCAGACCAACCCCAGCATTAGCCTGGACCCCCAGACCCTAGGGCCTGGGGCTGGGGGTCCAGACTACCCTGCAGGTGTCACTGTCACTGGTAGTGTGTGTCACTGTGGGGCATCCAAGCCTCGGCATACCATCAGTCTCTCTCTCCCCCTAGGCTGTTGTCAGAGACACAGCGACGGATGCATGACCTCTCCTCTTACAGCACCACAAATGAAGAGGGTGAGCAGGGGTGCTATTCCATGTTGACCTTTAACCTCCAAATATTACCACATAGCGGTAAATTTTGGTGACCGTTTTAATTTGGCAATTTGGTGATTCGGAAGTCAATTGCCAAATTAATAAATTGTTAAATACTGGCAGACTGTCGGTGCGCGCAGCGAGGCAAGACCACCTTGAAAATGCAAGACCCAAAGTACTACCCTGAGAAAGGCCTGCAGAGAAGTGCCTACTACTTTAAAAGCGTACAGGCTGAAAAGCATTTCCAGAATGTGTGGTCATGACCGACGATAGTCTTGCAGGCCAGCTGCATTTTTTGCCACCAGGTGTGGCTTGCCACCACATCCAGGTAGCTAGGTGTATCTATTGGGCCGGAGAGGTAGCTACTGGGCAGGAAGTGTTGTGTACCACTGTTATCAGCTTCAAGATCACCTACCCTGTCTGTGTGTTCCGAACCCCAGCAATGGTACAGTGGCAGAAGGTTGTGTGGTGAAGGTCTGTGTGTTCCGAACCTCAGCAATGGTGCAGTGGCAGAAGGTTGTGTGGTGAAGGTCTGTGTGTTCCGAACCCCAGCAATGGTGCAGGGGCAGAAGGTTGTGTGTTGAAGGTCTGTTTGTCCCGAACCCCAGCAATGGTACGGTGGCAGAAGGTTGTGTGGTGAAGGTCTGTGTGTTCCGAACCCCAGCAATGGTGCAGTGGCAGAAAGTTGTGTGGTGAAGGTCTGTGTGTTCCGAACCCCAGCAATGGTACGGTGGCAGAAGGTTGTGTGGTGAAGGTCTGTGTTCGAGGACTGCCCTAATTTTGCGTCTGTGGGACATTCCATTCTTTGCCACAAAAACTTGCACCCATGTCTAATCTCTTGTAGACGTCCTTGTGGCGCCAGTAATCCCAGCCTATTGTTTATCATACCAATAGAACTATGTGTCAGCTTCAAGTTTCCACAATGTGTCTTCTGAACTCCTTTCTGTAGCCCAAACTGTTGTCTTGCCTGAAGGTATTGTTTTCTGCTTTGTGAAGAATCAGGTGCCACCTGTTTGGGTTATTGTGAAGACATGTTGACAAAATCTCCATGTTCTCCTGTCCACCACCTTTATTTCTCCCTCCGTCTGTCCCTCCCTCCCTCTCTCTCCCTCCCTCCCTCCCTCCCTCCCTCCCACCCCCTCCCTCCCTCCCTCCCTCCCTCCCTCCCTCCCTCCCTCCCTCCCTCCCTCCCTCCCTCCCTCCCTCCCTCCCTCCCTCCCTCCCTCCCTCCCTCCCTCTCTTCCCCCACACCTCCCAGCACTGACATCTCAAGTGTGGGAAAATCTCCAGCAGCTGGAACAAGATTGCTTCCGCCTTGAGAACATGGCTAGGAAGGAAGTGCCAACAAGGAGGCAGGAGGCCAAACAGTGTGTGGTCCCATCCCATACCATTGTAATAAATGGAATGTAACTAGTTAATGAGCCAAGTTTTTCTCACCCCATCCTCCTCCGTTCCCTCCTCTCTTGTCTCCGTCTTCCGGCCCCTCTTCCTTTGCTCCCTCTCCACCCTCCTGCCCCCTCCTTCCTCCCTCCACCGTTTCCTCCTGCCCCCTCCTTCCTTCCTCTTCCTCCTCCCTCCCCACCTGCCCCCCTCCTGCCCACTCCTTCCTCCCTCCACCGTTTCCTCCTGCCCCCTCCTTCCTTCCTCTTCCTCCTCCCTCCCCACCTGCCCCCCTCCTGCCCACTCCTTTCCCCTTCCCCTCTCCCCACCTCCAGTCGTATCGACCAGCTACTGGCTGATTTCAGAGTGGTACAAAATGCCTACCGTTCTTTTCAGCAGAGAAAGACAGTTGCTGTAAGTGATCACATTTTCTGGCCTATTTTGCATTTTACTGCTTCATCACCACCTCCGTTCTGGGTGATAGCGGGTTGGGGAGGGAGGGGTCTGATATGCCAAGACGCTGTTCTGATGGCTCAGGCGAGTTCTGGCATTCCGTATGTCAAGTGAAGTGTGTTTTTCCTGCGCACGTGACCAGCATAAGCTTACTCTAGCAACCTGGTACCATCCTGGACACACCCACAGTTGAACTAGAACTCAAAAATTGCCGTCGGAGTGGTAGCGGAAGAGAATATGGACTAGTTGGTTGCCGGGTGCCAGTGACACTGTCTGAGGCTCCACCCACTGACGGATGTATCAGTATAACTGCCAGTGATTTGAAGTGTGCATCCATGTTTTTCCTCCTTAGGAGCAAGAGGTGAGACAGAGAGAGGAGCTGTTATCACGGAGATTCACACCCAATGTGAGACTTATTGATACAGTAATTCACATCTCAGTAATCCACCAGTAAGCACCTACCTTGCAGTACACTAATACTCATGGATGGGAGGGCAGTACGGGAGAATATTCGGTTTAAGACTCGCAGTAGTGTTCTGACCATAGGGAGGAACATTACAGAAGCCAATATTCGAATATTCTCCGGTAGTGCCCGACTTAAGGAGTGTATGTACCACTAACTGTTGACTGCTCACTGATAGTATACCACACCACTCAGTAAACCATAGTATATTTTACACTGTACAGAAAGCAAGAATGCATAAATAGACCAAACACCCAAGGAGGCGTCGGTTTATGCACGGTAAATCACGGTAATCTACAGTAATTCTCTTGATGCAACCCAGTGCACCCACTGCACATCTCTGTAATCTACAGTAATCCTCTTGGTATATGCAACCCAGTGCACTAACTGCTCATCTCAGTAATCTACAGTAATCCCTTTAGTATATGCAACCCAGTGCATTAACTGAAAACCTCAGCACTCCCCTGGCATGTATAGCACCTGTACATCTTCATGCAGTGGCTGGGTGGGTGGAGCCAAGTACATTCCGTATGCATGTTTACTTCTGTGTGCTTGTTTACTTCCTGTCTGCATCAACTTCCTGTCGGCACATTCCTGGCTGCATGTCCACTTCGGCCACTTCCTGATTCCTACTCCCTCATTCAATAGCAATTGTGGGCATCATTGCAACACGTGTATCTTGAACAGACAAAATTCTGTGTGTTGACAGTGCAATAGTTTGAGGAAGTCCTCCAAGCAGTAATCGTGTTGTTAGGGATGTTTACTCCCCAACTATGAAACTGTTTTTGTTGTGGTCGTACGGTATGCATCCAATGGAAAGTGAATTCTGCTGCAGTGGTCCTGAATACCAGTACCTTCACCTCTGGCTTAATGAGGTGGCAGTTAGAACTGCAAATGGCGTATACATACGAGTTGCATGTGATCCAATTTCTTTGATCTCCTGAACATCACTGTACTTGCACTCATGATCTACACGGTTAAGGTATCCATCCATCACTGAAGGTTGTTCCGTGCATAAACAGCTGTTTCAAATGAGCCCATGTTGACAGCATCCTGACTCGTGGCTGAATAGTTAGGATCAGTAGTGTTACCTGCAGCAACCTATGCAATGTGTGTGATCTGTCCTCTAGGTACCCGGTACTATAGTTACTATAGTGACAACGGTCAGCTCTGCTAGTGAACTGGTACTATAGTGACAACGGTCAGCTCTGCTAGTCAACTGGTACTATAGTGACAACGGCCAGCTCTGCTAGTCAACTGGTACTATAGTGACAACGGTCAGCTCTGCTAGTCAACTGGTACTATAGTGACAACGGTCAGCTCTGCTAGTCAACTGGTACTATAGTGACAACGGCCAGCTCTGCTAGTCAACTGGTACTATAGTGACAACGGTCAGCTCTGCTAGTCAACTGGTACTATAGTGACAACGGTCAGCTCTGCTAGTCAACTGGTACTATAGTGACAACGGTCAGCTCTGCTAGTCAACTGGTACTATAGTGACAACGGTCAGCTCTGCTAGTCAACTGGTACTATAGTGACAGCGGTCAGCTCTGCTAGTCAACTGGTACTATAGTGACAACGGTCAGCTCTGCTAGTCAACTGGTACTATAGTGACAACGGTCAGCTCTGCTAGTCAACTGGTACTATAGTGACAACAGTCAGCTCTGCTAGTCAACTGGTACTATAGTGACAACGGTCAGCTCTGCTAGTCAACTGGTACTATAGTGACAACGGTCAGCTCTGCTAGTCAACTGGTACTATAGTGACAACGGTCAGCTCTGCTAGTGAACTGGTACTATAGTGACAACGGTCAGCTCTGCTAGTCAACTGGTACTATAGTGACAACGGTCAGCTCTGCTAGTCAACTGGTACTATAGTGACAACGGTCAGCTCTGCTAGTCAACTGGTACTATAGTGACAACGGTCAGCTCTGCTAGTGAACTGGTACTATAGTGACAACGGTCAGCTCTGCTAGTCAACTGGTACTATAGTGACAACGGTCAGCTCTGCTAGTCAACTGGTACTATAGTGACAACGGCCAGCTCTGCTAGTCAACTGGTACTATAGTGACAACGGTCAGCTCTGCTAGTCAACTGGTACTATAGTGACAACGGTCAGCTCTGCTAGTCAACTTAAATTGCCTTGCACTCGCAGTTGATTTTACTGTGAACCAAAAGTCCCATGCTTGAATCCCACCTGTTGCTCCACAACTGAACTGCTTTCTTTGTTCCTCCTCCCCTCGGGAGACCAGCCTTGGCTGGAAGGGCTGGGAGTCAGCGTTCGGTTGTACAAGGCTGAAGACTTGGTTGCCACTGCTGGCTTACACTTTCCTTACCACAGAGAGGGTGGGGCTGCCCTCCTGTTGCGAGCCCCTCCTCCCTCAATGGCTACTAGCTAGTTTACACTTACCTTACCACAGAGAGGGTGGGGCTGCCCTCCTGTTGCGAGCCCCTCCTCCCTCAATGGCTACTAGCTAGCTTACACTTACCTCACCACAGAGAGGGTGGGGCTGCCCTCCTGTTGCGAGCCCCTCCTCCCTCAATGGCTACTAGCTAGCTTACACTTACCTCACCACAGAGAGGGTGGGGCTGCCCTCCTGTTGCGAGCCCCTCCTCCCTCAATGGCTACTAGCTAGCTAGTCTCGGCCCCGGACCCAGACCAACCCCAGCCCAACCCCAGCCCCAATCGCTTCCAATATACTGGAAGCGATCCGCGCTGGGGTTGGTTTGGGTCTGGGGCCGAGACTACTAGCTAGCTAGCTTACACTTGCTGTATCAGAGAGGGTGGAGCTGCCCTCCTGTTGCGAGCCCCTCCTCCCTCAATGGCTACTAGCTAGCTTGCACTTACCTTATCAGAGAGGGTGGGGCTGCCCTCCTGTTGCAAGGCTAATACTAGCTAGCTAGCTAACACTTACGAGAGGGCTGGGCTGCCCCTACTGTTCTGAGCCCCTTATCCCAAGCAATGGCTTTTGTTCTCAATGTGTATTGCAGTGAAGGGTGTGGCTGAGGGGGGGGGGGGGGGGGGGGGGGGGGGGGGCTGCTATGCATTTGTGCCTCCAACCACAGCAGCCTCATGGTCAAGAGCTCCTCGTTGGTACAGTCAAAGGTCAAGGGTCAGCAGACAACATCGAGGGTGTTTAGAAGAACAAAGTTTGGTCACTGCTGGGACTACATCACGTGGGAGTGACTTACACCTTGTGCCCCCCCCCCCCTTCCCTCCTCTTCCCTTCTCTCCCCCTCCCCCTTCCGCCTTTCCTCCCCCACCAATGAGTTAAAGATAGGCTTGTGCATCAACGACATGACATCATTGTGACATCATGCCATGCAATGACCTCACCATGATATCATACAATGACTATGACATCATGCAATGACTACGACACCATGCAATGACTATGTAATGTCTATGACATCGTGCAATGACTATGATATCATGTAATGACCATGACATCATGCAATGTGTTTGAAGCTGTTGGTCAGCTGGAGGTGGTGGGTAGGTAGACCTGTTGCACTCAGGCAGGTTTGATTTGGTTTTGTGTCACCGATCGCAGTATAATTGCATTTGTAATTCAAGCACCTTGAGTATATGTAATCTTATGTAGAATTAATTCATGAATCCGTAACACATGTCGGTAATTGGATTGAAGTGCTAACATATAAAAATGACAGTTTCATCCTTCCAAATATGGGCCTGCAATGTGACAGACATCTCTAAGGCATGAACTCAATTAGGGCAAATGTTGTCATACAGCACTACCGTACGATGTTCCAATTGCATTTTCACAATGGACCTTCGCTTGTGCTTGTGTCATACACAGCAATTCTAAGCCAATAGGAATATTAAGAGATACTGAAAAATGTAGCAGAAATAGTTTGAGGAACTCTTACGGCTATATCAAAGGCATCGTGACAGCCGTTGCTGCTCGCATGTGAGGTGATCAAAGAGGTTGTTTACTAGCCCAGGCTGATGTAAGCAGCTGTTTACTGAGCTCAAGGGCTTGGCACTTCAGGATCAGGGTGCGTATAGGGTCTCCCTGTCTTCCTGGACTTGAGCTTGTGTGTTTGTGTATTGTGATAGATATTAAATATGACTATTGAGATATTGTGATGCCAATGTTATTGACCGCTGACAGTTGTGCAGGACCTCATCCACATACTGTTCAACTGCTACAAACAGGAACACAGAAAGTATAGCTTCTCAAATGTTGTAATAATATTGTGATATTCGTTTCAAGGTTACTGTCAGTGCAATTCTGAATATCGCCACCCCTAAAGGCTACGCACACTGTTGAAGGATGATGTGCTGATCCTTGTACCCTTCTGATGGCAATGTGGTTTAGCTGTGAAGTAGATGGCAGGCCAAACATGGAGCAGTTCAAACAAACTTTGTCTTGTAGTTATAACAGAATCAATCCTCACAAAGTCAAAATGGATCATTGATTTTCACCACCCAGGACCGGTCTGCGCGGTTATAGCACTGATAACCACGCCCACATTAATTGCTATGACTGGCCACATGGTTTGAGCTACTCATTGTGAGAGACAAAGTCTATCTTCCGGTGAAGTACCCTCCATTTCTGTGGTGTCATACCGTGTAGCTGTGAATCTGTCAGGCCTCAGTGCCACAAACCCTAGCCATGCACGAACGTCACCTGCCCTGATGCCTGCCTGTGTTTGTCTGTTGCTGGAGCTGAAAACATCGACCTGCTCCTAGGAAGGCACAACAAGTTTGGTTCAGTTGTGGCTGCCTCCCTGTAATGCGAGTTAACCCCTTTGGGAGACTACGACCCTCTGTTGGAATCCTGGTGTTTTGGTTTAGCCTTACTCTAGTTGTTCATTCTAACAATAAGTAGTGTCAGCTGTCATGTACACTCAACATCAATATTGCATACGTGGGTACACACATGTGGGAGGAGGGGGGGGGAAGCGGGGAGATCTACGAGATGGAAATAACCTTACATTGTAAGTTGATGAGCTTTCCTTGTTGTCGACAGCATCGGTCGTCTCCCGCAACAGCAAGTGCTGTAGACTGGGAGTGTGTAAACAGAGCAGATGCTGTAGCAGCCATGTACCGACACTGAATGTTGCATACTGAAACATGCGACTGCTCTGCTTGAGTGATATGCTCTAGTACCGGGATGAATGTGTATCCGGTAAAGCAAGCTGGGATTAACTGCATACTAGCAGTGAGGGGGAGAGTGATTGAATTTATTTTAGGGACAATTATACATACCACTGTTCGACTTTTTGCAATATACTTCTATCTTATTACATCATCATTATGTCATAATAATGTCACTGGGTCGAGACTGCGTGTTGCATGGCAACTTATCACTGTTATTTGTAACTGGAACTGTTTAGAGCTATCTGAGTCCATTGCTGCTCTATCGGGTACGTCAATGACAGCATATCATTACCATAAGGATAGCATGATTATGCCATTGCGCCGTGCTATGCCTGATGACATCATACACACAACCTATTGGTCCGTGATGACATCATAAATCACAGGTAATGACATCATAGACAGGATAATGATGAACGCGTACATCACATACCAATCACACATTTTAGCCACAAGTTTCGAGGTTGACAGAACAGCTTACCACTAGCCCTTTGGTTGCTATGAAGATGAGGCATCAATTGGTTGCCATTGTGTCATTTAAGACAGCTGGCGACAGCAACATAGCAACTATAATTGGCTCAATTTTGGCTCCACCTTCCCTCTTATTGAATTCGATTTAAATTAGCCAGATGTAATTGAATGCACAGCGCCAAATTTTGTATTTCAACCATGTGGAATGCAATATACCAACCAACACACATGTACACACATTCACCACACACCACACACACACACAATGCACATACACACACACACACACACACACACACACACACACACACACACACACACACTGCACATATACAAACACACACATACACGCACATGTATACACGCATACACACTAGCTACTGATTGCTGTTACTTGGGGGGAGAATGGTACATTATGATGTGGCAGTACACATGCAAGTTTCATGATGATGTCATCATGACACAATGCACTGCAACAAAGGCGGAAAATAGCACTATTTTGCAAGTAGTCCCCAGGCACCCCCCTAGCAATATCCAACCTTTTTATTAATCTTTAACTGTCAACAGACGCAAGTCTGGAAAACAAACATATGTAAACAATGCAACCAGGACCCCGGTGTTGTTGCTACGTGGTCGGTCCAGCTGTTGACAGTGAACGCTCCAGCTTGTGTTGACATTCCACTGGCATCCCTTGCAACTGAGTTGGTAGAAACCTCCCCTTCAGACAGGGTCTCGCGGGATTGGCCCTCACCAAATCCTTAAGACAAAACTTTCTTAGCGTACCTGTGTGGAACTCTTGTCCAGCCTCTCCTGGTACCTGTGTGGGACTCTTGTCCAGCTTCGCTCCTACAGTGTACCTGCTTGTATTGAACTCTATACGTAGTTCTGACATTAACCTCTGCAGGAGCTTATGGGCTCCTGACCTCTGTGATCCTCATGGTTCGTTGTCATAGTGACAGCACTTGTGCTATGCATCATAGTATGCATACTTTGCCATGTTAGGACATATTACATCATCACACTTCCATTCCTCAAGAGTTTCATTTCCTGGCATGCCCAGTATTGCACACAGCTGGGCAGCTTTGTGATTATGGATTTACAGGAAATTATTTACTGGATTGCTTCCTGTCAGTAGTGGATGAACGGGTCATGCTGCCTTATATGCTCATCTGCTGTGGCTAGCTCACAGTCTCTTGTGAGATTTTGGATCTGAAACTTCCCATGTGTGAACTCCCTTCCATTGTGATATACAGCTGCCATTGGTACCGTGCATATTGCGGTGACAACCGTGACGTAACTGTGTCTACATAGCTATGCAAGAAGCGGGCGGAGTCACTGGTTTGATTGCGTCGCAGCTGTTGGTACCTTTTGTTGCCCACCATGTTGCAATGGACTGTACCTGAGAGATATATCATCTGTGGGGTGTGGTCAAATGCCTTTTATGTGTAGTATTTTTCCTGTTAGATGGAGGGAAGCGAAAGAGGGAGGGAGGGAAGGAAAGAAGGGGAGAGGAAGGGAGGGAGGGGAGGGAGGGAGGGGAAGGAGGGAGGGAGGGAGGCAGGCAGGGAGGGAGTGAGGATGTGGTTGAAAAGATGTACTCCCAATATAGACACAACAACATGAGAAGCTATAGCTATGTGTGTGTGTGTGTGTGTGTGTGTGGGGGGGGGGGGGGGGGGGGGGGGGGGGGGGGGGGTGAAGATATGCAATGCATGACAATTTTACATACACATGCATACTTTTCACAATTCCTCCCACCGGCCTACACTCTCGCACATCACACCCCCTCACACCCTCACACCTCACCTCCCACCCCCCACAGAGTGCACCGGAGGGGGACGCCACCATCACCATGGATCATAGTCTCCACCATCACCAGCAACTGCAGGACGCCAACAGAGGCCTGGACCACATCCTCAGCCACGGGCGGGACATTGTAACAAACCTGAAGGGTCAGGGGTTCACTCTCAAGGCAAGCTCGAGTGACTGTGAATTCAACTATAGCAGTTTAAGGGCTGTCCACCGGTTGAATGCAGCCCTCCAATTGGTTGAATCTAAGGATGGTGTTGTCGTCACTGTACACCTGAGGTGTATCTAGGGCGGGCTGTGTTTAGGCCAGTACGGCCAAGTGGAGCCCTGCCTGCCAGGTACCAGGAAAACTGATGCTTCCCTGATAACGATGCTTGGGAGGTATTTATCTGCAAGATACTCCCCTTCCTGGCCAGGAAATCCAATTAGTGTCTGTTTACTTGAAAGTGTAGATATGTGGGAAGGGGGTTGTCATATGAAATGCCAATTAATTAACCATAGATGCCCTAAATTCCCTGCTGAGCAGAGAAGCAAGCTGAATTGGCAGAACGTTTGAATCACACAAAAATGATTTCTAAGTGTCTTCAGGCACTCGCCAAGCAGGGCATGTGAAAATATAGTAATCTCTGATCTGTAGTTAAATTTAATTCATAGACTCTAATTTGTGCAAGAACTTCATGTTTGTTGCATAGAGACCACATGGATAAACAAGCTGACTTTGAACATGTGTGTGGCAAAGTTAGCGGTTGGTATCAGGAGTCAGTTAATTATGTTACACTGCTAGAGATTACTAGAATTTACAAGAGATTACTAGAAGTGGGAGTATGACTCAATATACTGTGGCTGTTTGGAGTCACACATTATAGAGTTCAGGTATTCGCTATAGATCCCACAGCTCACGTTTATTTACTAGACCTGACACCACAGTCGGAGGGAGTGAGGGGGAGAGAGGGGGGAGCACGCAGACTTCAAATAAAGTTTATATCCTAGACAACAGTACAGCTGTCAAGCTTAAGTGGGCTAGATTTACATGCAACTGTCTCTCAAATAAAGCTTTAAAGGTGGTTTTAAGGTTGCCCATGTTTCGAAAACTCTTCAGAACCTGTAACCGTGATATGTGGGGTGCATGCTACAAAGCCACCTGCTTTTGTCTGCCTGAAGTGAAAGCATCATTACTGCTCGCCACAATACCGACCTCATTCCAAGACCACTCCCTCCTCAGAGACCCCACTCCCTCCTCAGAGACCCCACTCCCTCCTCAGAGACCCCACTCCCTCCTCAGAGACCCCACTCCCTCTCAGAGACCCCACTCCCTCCTCAGAGACCCCACTCCCTCTCAGAGACCCCACTCCCTCCTCAGAGACCCCACTCCCTCCTCAGAGACCCCACTCCCTCCTCAGAGACCCCACTCCCTCCTCAGAGACTCCACTCCCTCCTCAGAGATCCCATTCCCTCCTCAGAGACAGAAATTTGAGCAAGGCAAAAGATTAACGAATGGGACTTCTAAAATAGAAGAAACCGATACAAATTGTGCTCACTCACACCTGGCCCGCTCTACAGTTGTTCTATGTGGGTTAAAGAAGGCTGGTTCCCACTGGGTTAGAGAAGGCTTGTTCCCACAGGGTTAAAGAAGGCTGGTTCCCACTGGGTTAGAGAAGGCTTGTTCCCACAGGGTTAAAGAAGGCTGGTTCCCACTGGGTTAGAGAAGGCTTGTTCCCACAGGGTTAAAGAAGGCTGGTTCCCACTGGGTTAGAGAAGGCTTGTTCCCACAGGGTTAAAGAAGGCTGGTTCCCACTGGGTTAGAGAAGGCTTGTTCCCACAGGGTTAAAGAAGGCTGGTTCCCACTGGGTTAGAGAAGGCTTGTTCCCACAGGGTTAAAGAAGGCTGGTTCCCACTGGGTTAAAAAGGCCGGTTCCACTCAGAAGTCGCATTTCTACTGGGTTAAAGGAGGCAGGTTTCAACTGGGTTAAAGGAGGCTGGTTTCAACTGAGTTAAAGGAGGCTGGTTTCAACTGGGTTAAAGGAGGCTGGTTTCCACCGAAGGAGGATGAGACTGCACACTCATGTGATATATATATTTGACTACATGCAACTAATTACCACGACACCGTGCAGTTTATTTTTGCATGTAAGTTTTAAAATTGTATATATGCACACACCAGCCATTTTTCTTCGGGTGAGGTTGACCGTACTACTGATCTGACCACAGCAATTGGCTTAGCGAGGGCAATGGACTCCAGGGGATAGTAACTTTGACCTTTGATTGGATAACAACTAACCCCTAGAAACCATGGAAGTAAAGTTGGTGGTGTACTTGTGGCTGCCCAGCTGTTGGTGTCTGTGACATGAAGCTGACAGATTGACTTGTTTAACAAGTTGTCAACTCACTAAAAAAAACTTTATTTGTTGGTTTCTGCTAGCCTTGGGACTAACCGTAATAGGATTTGTGACCCTTGTATGTGTGTGTGTGTACGTGTGATCGGCTAGGTGGTGGGTGTGCAAAGATAAAACCACAGGCCACCTGAGGTTCTAATTTGGGATTGAATTTTGATTTTTAGAGGGAGTCTAAAATTGAAAACTAGATATTGCATATTACAGCATCAGCCTCGATTCGTCTCCGCAGGGTTTGCTCATGGAAGCAGGCTGGCCCTGGAAGCCAATCTCTTCCTTACTCTCCTTATCGCATATTGTGTTCACCATTTGGGATTTGAACGCAAGAGCATCTCCATGGCGAGTACTAGTCAGACCTAACCCCGTGGCAGAGGACCGGCTGACAGTAACTCGAGACCCAGATTAGACCCACACCCTCTGACTACCGACTAATGTTTCCACAGCTCTACCAAGAAGAGACTCGCCTGTGAATTTCGAATTTGTTTCTCTGACTAGCTGGGAACAGCTGCACAGTGCTGTACAGATCAAGAGGCAGTCGCTCTGATAGGGTAGCTACTCGTTTAGACCCGTACCGATACTAAAGAAGGAGTGGAGTTAATTGTTTGTAAGGAAGGGGTGGAGGTGATTATTTTAAGGAAGAGGTGGAGTTGATTTGTCTGAGGAAAGAGGTGGAATTGAGTTGTCTGAAGAGTTATATTGGACTAAGGAAAGAGTTTAGTTGCTGTGCTCTCAGTGTTGCAGTGTGAATACTTCAGAGGCGATGGTTAACTCATTTGTCATGCAAGATTTAATTTACCGTCCAGTAATGCCAAGTTCATCTCGTTAGTTGTACCAAATTGATGTGGCTTTTGTTTTGGCGGTTGGCGGTGGGGTACACCTTGTTCCAAGTTCAGGTTACCGCGGCATTCTAAGTTTAGTAAACCTTCAGCCATTATTCCATTACCCATTCAAATCCCACACGCCCACTGAAATACAAACAGTGATAATGAAATTTTTTCCCCATGGCAACTACATATTTGATGACCCCCAAGGCACACTGTTTAAGGTGTGATATCCTTGCGACAAAAAATAAGTTTGCTGCAGTGTCACAAGTCTGATTCACTTGTTGCCATGGTAACTGACCACCGGTGCAGAATATTTCTATAATACACATTTACGAGTTGGCTCAGGAAACGGTTGAACCTTTGCATCTGACTGGCTCTGCCGCTACCCGTCTCCACATGCCTCCCATTTGCATCTCAATACCTGGTATGCATCTAGTATGCTGATTACCTGGAATTCCTTTAATACACTAACATTGATTTGACAACAGATTCATTCGAAGGTATGATTGACTTGTCGTGTTCTTGGAACTATGCTGTACGTAAGCCTAAGACTTCCACCCAGCATCTAGCTGGGGTATGGGACTAACGCCTTGTGACTTCAGACCAAAGGATCGGACTCAATAAGTGCATGTTTTGAGCTTTGAAATCCACAGATGTGTCTGAGGCTAAGGAGAACCCAATCACCGAGGGTCGAGCTAGTTTGTCCTCCCCCATTCTGGGTGGGAGAACTGGATGGCTTTTAAATACAAAATGAGCTTCAATTCCCTTTGGGCTAAGAAACTCAATTGCCTCGTTGACTACTTGTAGCAGCCACATGTCTAAGACAAGCATGATGTCCCACCGCTGGTGTGGAACATCTGTGCGTGCGTGTGTGCATATGTTTCTCTTTGTTCTGTGTGTAACATGAATACTCTCACAAACACGAACGGTGACCTTCCATGGACATTTGTCAATTGTCGCATTAACTCTCCATATGATCTTTCCAGAGCTCTTAAAGATGTAATCAAAATCACATTGTCCAACAATGTTGTTATGAACTGGTGTAAGATATACCGCATTCATGAGGAGGATAGTGCTTTCAAATCCCTCCGAGTGGACATGGTGTATTATTGGCCAGCTGAATTTTCTCCATTGGGCAATAATTGAATCTTTGCCTGAGTCCAGCAGGCCTAACAACGTAGTTTGTTGTACTCCTCCAAGCAATGGAACATGATTGGCTATGAAGCTCCTTTTCGGTGGTATAAAGTTCATGTAACCTACAAAATATGTTGATATGTTTTCAGTCTGGTTCATAATTGCTTCCGTAATTGGTAATGTTCACCTTTCTGATACACTCGGATTCCAGTTTTTGATATCTGTATTTAGGTGTTCGAGCAAATAGAACAAGAAGGGTGTGATCAGCACTTGCTGATTGTACCAACCTCTGTACCATAGTCCAGAGTAGTCTCATTCCCGGTAAGGCTGTACCGAGCACCTGGGAACGAGGCTAAGTCCAGGCGAGTCCATCATGAAAAAAAATTCCAGTTGCTCATGCACACTTCAGCTGCATGAACTAAGCTACTCAAAAGGGATGTTTCTTCTCATGGATGACAGATGATCACCTCTACAGGTTGTTCGCTAGGCCTCCTTGAGAACCATTAATCCACAATAGGTCTGCCCCCATGATTGGGTTGTAAGGTAAGTAGAAACGAAGCGGGGCTCCTGAGAAGTTATGCCCAGCTCCATTGAACTACAGCTTCACCCACATATGGACATAGTGGCATATCTGAACACAGATTTCAGATGGTTGACATCCTATGAGCTTTCACCTTCTGATCTTTTAGCTCAATGTTTGCATCCGACTGAACGTTCAGGATTCCTGGCCTGTGACACAGCCACGAGGAAGGAAGAAACGTTTCCTATGATCTCTTAGTTATCATTCTTTGGTGCTGTTCATGTTGGCACACCAACCATTAATACTGCATCCTCCCTCGCTCCCTCCCTCCCTCCCTCCCTCCCTCCCTCCCTCCCTCCCTCCCTCCCTCCCTCCCTCCCTCCCTCCCTCCCTCCCTCCCTCCCTCCCTCCCTCCCTCCCTCGAGTCCCTCCCTCCCTCCCTCCCTCCCTCCCTCCCTCCCTCCCTCCCTCCCTCCCTCCCTCCCTCCCTCCCTCCCTCTCCTTCCCCCATCCTCCCATTAACCTTTGAACTGTAGATAATTTGAGCCTATGGTGGATGAATAACAGGTGGTATAATTGCGTCAAGTTGTAATAGAGAATTACTTCACATGAAATTTGATAGCTACGTTTGCAGCTCAACCATTAGTAACCAAGGAACCACTAACTGTGTTGATGAGAGAGTTGATGAGTTTATATAGTAGAACTACGTACTCGAGGGGTATATCCCATTTTTGACCCACACTTGCTAAGCCTTTCCCCTTCCCTTTGCACGATCAGACGTCCATCCTGTGGTGTTTTGTGGAGGTAACAGTGCTTTCGAATGAGGAGGAAAGGGAGGATGGGAGGGGAGGAAGGGAAAGAAGGGGAAAGTTGCAGAGAAGAGAGGGGAAGGGGCGTAGAAGGAAGAAATGGGAGGGAGGGAAGGGGGAGGGAGACAAAGAGGAGGGTTAACATTTCTTTCTCCTAACCCCACAGGGTGTCCAACGGAAGGTACTAGACGTCATGAACACGCTTGGCCTATCAAACACCGTGATGCGCCTGATTGAGAAACGAACAGAGCAGGTATGTGGACTCCAGTTCTCTGAATTTATGTTCTCTGAAAGTTATTATGTTTGTGACTGGTCTGGAGCAAAAATTAATGACCTAAGGGAATTTCAACCACATCATTCATTGGTTTGCTTAGGAACAAGCCAGCACTCACTCATCTCAAGTAGCCACACGTGTCTGCTGTTTCATTGGAAAAGGAGGGTACATGATATTGTATGAATTTAATTATAAGGTCCTTTGTCACAGAGCCAAAGACATAGATATTTGATGTGTGTGCCCAGAGGCTTTGTCAGTCCCTCTTACAGTCATTTGCTGGTTGCTGTTCTTTCAGGATCCTCTTACCACATGGTTGTAAGCAGTAATGAGCCTGGTGTCTTTTCTCATGTGAGCATGATGTAATGGACAAATGACAGATAATTGAGGAATGAAAAAGCAAAGTTTCGTGTCAACTACACATTCAACGTTAGGTGTATGACAGTCGCTCCCTGCTAGCTAGATACGTGTGGTAAGTTACCTGGTACCTTAGCTCTTTTGAGCCTCATGCACTCACCTTCAATTTCTACCACCTTTCTACACATGACTTCACACACGTGAGGAAAGATACCAAGCCTTCCACGTTAGCTAGGCATTCCCATCTGACATCATAGTTACAAGTTATGTTACATGATTCCTTGAATTAGAATATTATGACACTAGATCATATTATCTCTGTGTCCTCCTGTGGCCAGCTCACATTTCTAACCGACCCAAAACGTGTAATGAAGCAGCCATTCTTGTTACCTGAGATTAGGCTAATGTATCTGTGGTATCCCATGTACAACACACCACACCAGGGGAGCTTGGTCTCACTGTTGTTGTTACCATTCTACTTGGGGGTTGGAAGATGGGTTTGTTATTCTGGCTGTAGGAATGGCCTGAGAAGATGGCTACGTCACCGCAGCCGTCATTGCGATTGTATAACAGGTCATGCTGCAGGCAATCAAAACTGTTGGTGGGAGTAGTGTAGGAATGGTGCTGGCATCTAATACAGTGCTTACAGGATACTTGAGGATTCTTGTTTATATATAGGCGTGGCTTTAAAATTTGAGCTATAACTACCTGTCATTCCTCACTAGTCAGTGAGTAACTGCAGATGTTATGAACAGTCCCGTGCATGTGTAAATACATTGTGCTTCGATGTACCACACATATGCTGCACAGTATTGTTGCCCCTAGCTATTACCTATGACAGATTGTGTCATGCTCCATTTGACAATGCTATTCTGTCCCTCTGCTTGCAGGACAGGTATATTCTGTGGGGGGGAATCATCATCACCGTGACGATTATGGCGCTGGTTGTTTGGTATCTGCTATGACTGTTATCATTGCTGGTTAGGTACTTTCCTCCTCGCAGCACTTGGGCCAAGACAGCAAGCACTTTGGCAAAGACATTCAGCTTGTTTGACATTATTCGGTGAAAAAATATTATGCACGGATGTATTACCATGCGTCGTCTGCACAGCAATCACTCTATTATGACCGTAGTTTAACGCATGCGCAGTATATTCTTTTGGCGGCATGGATACGGTGTTGAATTGTACAGTTGTACATGTACATTGTAGTGCCACCTGGGATTTTGCACAGTGCCGCCTTTCCTCAAATCCGTATCCAGGTTTATATGCTTTAGCACTGTTTCACCACTAAGTTGACCAAGCCTTTGTTTTCGTTGGTGCACTGGCTTGTGCCAGCATGCTCTGCCATCCAACTAGACACTGAGCTCTGAGGACCGGGCCGCTCTGCGTTAGCGAGCTAATTCGACTGTGCTGGAGGATGAGACGTTGCTCAAGAACCCACTGCACAGTACCAGTACCGTAGGTGGTGGTGATGGTGATGGTGGTGGGGGGGGGGGGGGGGGGGGGGGGGGGACTCGAATCACTACAGTGGTATAATATCTTGGAATGCATGCCTATTACGCAATGATTAGGAGTCGGTTTTTGTGTTTTTTTCGCAATGCAAGGGAATGTAGCTATATACAATTTATTTACAGATACAGAGAATATACATTACTATTCCACGTCGGTTTTGAGGTTTCTTTGCTAATATAAGCGCAGAATGTCGCTGTAATGCATTCTAATGCGAATGCTATGATTGGAACGAGTGATCATTATTACTACTATACTCTGCAGACATATAGGGCGGGTGTACACCGAAAGACTCAGTGATACAGATATTTGGAAATACCGCTGCGCAGTGCGAAGATGGCTGAATGTTGCTGTATGACCGACAGTCATTGCTTGAGAAGAACTCTCCCAGAAATCATCTGGTGGCACCCTTGCGAGAAACGTCGTTGCAGGACAACGAGTATGGCGTTCAGCAGACGTCTCTTATCTGCGATGAGGTCTGTACAGGCATCCTGGTGAGTGCATGAATACTTTTACTATTAATGAGATTGTGCTGTCTGTGAGTACTATCCGGCGTAGAACAAAAAACGACACGTTGCATTGAGTTGCGATAGTGTACGTTTCAAGGCAGGCCCTCCCCCTTGCATGCATGCAATGTATACAAAGAGCTGAATTATCTTCTATTGATCATTTTATCTTGCACTTTGATTTCTGTGCACACAGGTTCATGGTCTTTCTCTTGCTGGTTCTCTTGGGCCCTACTCACGCACAAGACACTCTGGCAGTGAACAGTACCGCTGCACCACCAACACAAGTGGAGGAATTTCCCAGGTTTAATCCTCACATGTGCCGAACCATATTTGACACAAGCAAACAGATATCCTATGTGTGTGGCCGCCACCGCGATCTCTTCCCTGTACTGCTGATGGCGGAAAGGATTGCCAAAGAAGAGTGTGAAAACAGATTTAAGAATGAAGTTTGGAATTGCAGTGGATTTTCTCTACTAAAGCAGCCCAATATATCACGACGTGGTAGGTTTACTCAGTACTTAATTGTGTCCATGTGAGATTTCCTATAGTACCCGTAGTCTAAATGTGCCTCCGTCTAAGCACCTGTTAGCTTGTAATGGTCGAATGTGTGTGCTACTTTACTGTGCAAAAATGCAATCGTATGTCAGATATTTTGCCAACAACGATTCACTGATGAATAGTGAAGCATAGTACCATTCTATACACAGTAGTTGCCCATGTATTTGGCATTGCAGACAGATACGGATGGTGCGTATCAAGTACCTAGCTACAGCCTGCGGTCTGTCTGTGTTTATTATGTTATAATTGCCTGCTATCAAAAATGTTAGCTATGTCCAGGACCCCTCCACTACTTACCAAATATGGACAATAGTCTGGGGTAGGATGATTAAAGTCCTGCTACACTGCCTGACATAATACCCTCCAATATTCATCAGTAATTGCCAGAGGAGCCGTTGTGCACTACATATTTGTATGGTGCATGTACTTCATGCCAACGGCAATACTGTAGTTTATGCATAGTCACTACTTCTGATTTAGTTAACAGGCTGGAAGCAATGGCTTTTGAATTAAGCACCGGGGATATTTCCTGGAATAATTTGACCTTTTAACATGTGTCGGACACATAGATACATTGTTGGGCCCAATGATGTGTGAATGTTGCCATGGGTGTGTGTAAATTCCAGCATGTGCTCCAGTTGGTAACATATATACACTCATAAGCTGTTCCTTGTAGCTATTCGCTGAATGTGATTATCCTTCTCTGCATAGCATAGTAGAGTACGTACACATGCTTGGAACATAGTTAATAACATGAACATAATTCTTTGAGAATTTTATGAATCTAGTTGAATACACAAGGTCACAGCAGGAGGCTGCTGGTAGTTTTTATTAGAACATTTCTACCATGGTCGCTATGGGAAAGTTTACCATGCAGATTCCTCTTCTTGTAATTGGAGCACATATACAGTTCATCCACCTGTAGCAATAATTGTGTTAGTGATATGGTATCTCAGGTATGTCTGCGCAGAGCTACAGAATACTGAAGCCACATGGGTATGCACGCTCATAGTTGAAGCCCGGTTTGCCTAATAGAGCAATTTTGATGCACACCTGCACTAAAGTTGGTTGTGACCGGTTCCCAAATGGGCTTGTTTTTGTTGCTGTGATGTGTGGGCAGCACGGCAACAAAGTTACGTGATCTCAAATTACAGTAACTTGGAAGATTCTAGTTTGACAATACCCCAACGGATAACAACATACAACCGGAAGTATTATCTTTGCCTTTTGCTTCCTCTTTCTCTGACAGCATACAAGGAAACGGCATATGTCCATGCTCTGTCGTTGGCAGCGATTGCCTACACGGTAGCCAAAGGGTGCAGACAGGGAGTGCTACAGTCCTGTTCCTGCGACAGCAATGATGATTTGGAACTGCCAACAGCAGCTGGTCCCACATACCGGCCCGGATGCTCAGACAATGTTGACTTTGGACTTACTTTTGCAGAAAATTTCCTGATTATGAGATATGGCCCAGTTGGACTGAAAGAGGAGATGGACATACACAATTTCAGAGCTGGAAGACGTGTAAGTTTCTGCAAAACTGCCCTGTACGTTGCATGATAATTTGGGCCTGTACTGTCAGCAGATACTATCAGCATAATGGGCTAGGAAAGTTGACTCATGCGGCTGCTGGCGTAAGGATTAGGGACTCTATCTGTGGGGCTTCCATGGACTTGTGTGGAGTTGCCAGGTGCAGGAATGCTAGGGTCAGCATTAGCTTGGCACGTTTCCTGCAATAATTAAACTGTAGTGATTCGAAGGTTCGGTGTCTAGGGCTTCCTGTCTAAGACTTGAACTATTGTTTCTCTGGTCCATTAACTGTTGCCGGCTTGACTGTTTAACATCTTTGGTGTTCCATTTAGAACATTAAGGCATCTGCTGGTTGCATAATTAGGGCTCATGTGTACAAACCCTGCTGCTTTACTGATGCTTCCTTTCCCCCACCCCCATCTCCACAGATCATCAGAGATATTATCGACAGTACACCTGTGAAGTGCAAGTGCCATGGGATCTCTGGTGCATGTACCTTCCAAACATGCTACAACGAACTTCCAGATTTTAGTGTAATTGGAGACAAACTAAAGCAGCAGTATGATGCGGCGTGCCAGGTGGATAGCAATGGGAGGACAGGAGAACAGTTTGCATGGCGGTCTCAATGTGGACGACCAATTGGGAACAGTAGTTTCATATACGAAAAGAATTTGCCCTCTAACTTGTGTACCCCGGACCCGTATATTGGTGTATTGGGTGTCGTGGGTCGAGTGTGTGATGCGCACTCCAATGGGCCCAACAGCTGCGCAAATCTCTGTAGGGGTTGTAACAGGAACTATAAAGAACATACAGAACGCATACAACATCAGTGCAACTGCCAGTTCCATTTTTGCTGTGAAATTCGCTGTACTCCTTGTCATAGGTTATTACGGTACCACACGTGTACATAACACACGGTGGTCTCTACCAGAATCATAGGGCTCTCACTTTTTGATCACTTCCCATGCACTGAGTATGAGCTAGCTACCTCCTCCTCTCCCCCCTCCACCCCCTCCGCCCCTCTCCCCCCCCCCCCCCCCCCCCCCCCCCCCCCCCCCCCCCCCTCATTTCCCAGATGTTATTTTCTTTGCCACTTACAATGCTTCATACTTGTACTGGGACATGATTCAACTTATTTATTTTTATTCGTGGCTCAGATTATCAAATTATACATGAAATTATTTATTTTGTACTCATCTGATAATGTGTCTGCAGGCAAGACGTTCCAGTATTTTAACCCACTGTTACAATGTAATGCTAAATGGAATGTATGTTGCAGTGTATATTACACAATGTTGTGCTGTACTTTGTAGTGCTCTGCATTTTGTCAGTTGTACGTTGACTTGCTTCTGTACCCCATACTTTCATGTCTGTGTATGGTACATGAACACAATGAACATTTAGCAGAAACTCAAAGCATTTCGAAATGCTCGCACCTAGTTGCTTTAGCAAGCAAACTATAAGATCAAACGAGCGCACTGACATACAATGTAGCAAGTCGTCAGCTTGTACTGTACTGCGCATGCGTAGTGAAACGCCCATCACACAACGTTCATGAAAATTAAATGGCCGCGAGCGAAGTTCAGAGCTCTGAAGACTACTAGTACTACCCCATCCCTGCCTTCTACTAGAGGACTGAGGTACCATTCTGTGGTACCTCGAGAGCGCGAAGAGCACCTGAGAACGTGGGTTTTAGCCAAGATGGGGAGTGTTGTTGTTGATAGGGAGCGCCGTCAGCAGGTGAACAAGAGAATGTACTACCTACCTGATGTGGATGAATACAACTCTTCTTCTGAGCCCCTCACTGGTGAGCTGTGTGTGACTGATCGGGGCTGGTTGTGGGCAGAGGTCAATAATAAGGACGAACGCGTAGGGTACAAATTATGAGTGTGATCCGTATACAGGTAGCTTACATGGGTGTGGCTTAACGTTGTGAAGTCTCCCTGGATAGGTGGTCCTGAGACCATATAAGGATAACAAGCTAGCCTTGGTTTGTCCAGCACAATCGCTATTCAGTCCGGCCCGCTAAACTCGAGCGCTGCTTGTACTTCTGTCTGTTTGATTGCTGTGCCGGAGAACAGCAAATGACTTCGGTCAGTCCTCAGTGCTTGTTCTGAGCGAATTGAAAGATCATGCGTGACTGTTACAATCTGATTGGATCTGCCGGATTTCAAGTAGAGTTCAAGACAAAGTTCCCTCCTTTTCCCTGTGCGGTCACAGGAGTCAGTTAGATTGACGACCTTCGATTGAGCTGAGCAGTACTGTACGGTATAGTTGAGAGGTCACAAGGTCATGAATAATTTTACGGTGCGGTCACGGGGTCACCAGCGATTTTGAGGGCCGGTCACGAGGTCACAGCCGATTTTAGGCAGTCATAATTTGTGACCCCGGTTGCAGCTCTAAGTATTGTGCATATGGGAGTGACCACCCCTTGTCTCCCGATGGGCGGAGGGGCACAAAGAAAGCACTTCGCCAGTGAAGCAACAAGTGGGATTCGAACCAGGGACTTTTGGTCCACAGTCAAATGCTTTAACCACTTGGCCACAAGTCACTCACATAGGATCGCCACATATCGGAGTTGCAAGCACAGCTCACTGATTGGCACAGGTTTGACTCTCGTCCCAGCTATTCTTATTACCCCGTGCGCATGCGCAGCAGGGGGTAGAGTGATTGGTTTGTCCGTCAGTCTGTCTGTCTGTCCATACAGTTGCAGTTAAAGTTACAGCAATGAAGGCCTTGTTGAGACTTTAGTTCACAATACAATCGTCAGAATTCAGAAATCACTAGCGTCTACATAACTCACACACCTGAATCCACTCGAGAGGCACAGAAAAGTGAGCGAAACTCCAAAATTCTAATTTATACAACTTAACCACACCCACTTTCTAACATTACTGCCACAACTTACGTTATCTCATATCATAATATCGTGCGTGCTACCTGCAGCTAGCTAGCTAGCTAGTCATGGCTAGTATGCTCTCCGTACCTAGCAACTATAGCTAGTATTGCTCATCGTGCATGCTGCTAGCGCTGTAGCCTACCTGTATCATGTCTGAAGTATGAGGCTTAGAACTAATAAAACGCCTTCTTTCAAGGCCAGACAGACGGTAGAACAGAAAGAGAGGTTACGCAAAGATGCCGAACGAAAGTGCACTGAACGCCAAACAGAGTCTCCACACAGAAGAGAGAAGTAGCAAGAACTCTTGACAGTAATGCACGGGGTACGTGCTCACATGAGCACCTCCAGTTGAACAATGAAGTCTTCTTCCAGAAATCCCACCATTTTGAGCCTACAGAGTGGGAAAAAACCTATCATTCGAAATTAAATTAAGCACATCTCGTTATTACTAATTGATATACCGTATAGCGGGAAAAATTGGCGGGCATTAAATTTGGCGATTTCAGCCAAAATGCTGTATTTTTTAATTTGGCGAATTTTAAATTTTGGCGATTTTTGATTGATCCTCGACACAAATGACGTAACGGCAATGACGTAAGCCTCAGCGTGAGGCGCTAGGCGCTCAGTATCGATCGACTGTGACCAGTTAGTTACCAGCTAACCATGCCACTGATGGAGACCTTTGATGTAGAGAGATGTGTCAGAGGCCATCATGTTTTCCATACAGTGTGGAGCCCCCACCGTCCAAGAGCGGCGACTGGATTGCGCTGTGGCGGTGATGATGTGCTCGAGCGCAATCGTTGGCTACGTCCCTCACACTCTCGTTAACGGCTTGTAGTTCCTTCCCGGAGAGAGAGGAATCCCCGATGTCGCGTTCTCTTGGGAGTATACAGCAGCTGAGTTTTAGGTCTTTTCTGAAATGCTGGTACAGCGCTACGTACGTATGTGCATTACTAATGTGTGCGCGCATACCCGAGTGGCCGGCCGGCTGGGGTGGGGTTTAATATTGGCAGAATGTAATTTGGTGATTTTTTCCTGCACCGCCAAATCGCCAAATTAAAACCCCCGCCAAATTTCCCGCTATACGGTATGCATATTCTTTCCTGTGGAGATGTTGGCGCATGTGCTTAATCCTGTCTCTGACCTTACTGAGGGCGTATGATGCGGATTGGTTGAACAGAGCTGTGTCTTGTAGATGTAAATGACACCCGTGTTTCAGTAATGTACGGTCGTGCGGCATGGACTAGTATAGCAGTAGTTTCCAAGTTCCCCAGGGGAGCCGCACGTGCGTGAACAGTGGATGCCAGTTGCTCTTCTTGCCGTACCAAGCGCCTGGGAACGAGGCTACAGTGGAGAATGTGTCAGCGTGGGGAGATGGGGAATTATGTCCAATTCTAATTGATTGTTTGCAGGAAATTATCTGTGTGGGTTCTGCTTTGGTTGCCCTTGCCTCTGCTTACCTGTTAATGTGCCATTATCCCATTAGCATGTGAACTGCTTAAGGTCATGGTCAATTTAGCTCAGAATGGCTACCTTACAGCTAATGATGAAGTGCGATGCCACATTGTTCAGACTGCAACCATTGTTTGAAGTTTATGGGCTACTCTTCGTATAGCACAGGAAGTGCCTGGCATGGCCTATTGTGTAGTCACGACCCTGTGAGTCCCGCCCCAGATGGTGTGAGGTCACGTTCCCAGACCCTGTGAGTCCCGCCCCAGACGGTGTGAGGTCGCGTTCCCAGACCCTGTGTGGTCACGTTCCCAGATGGTGTGAGGTCACGTTCCCAGACGGTGTGAAGTCACGTTCCCAGACGGTGTGAGGTCACGTCCCCAGACCCTGTGAGGTCACGTCCCCAGACCCTGTGAGGTCATGTCCCCAGACCCTGTGAGGTCACGTTCCCAGACCCTGTGAGGTCACGTCCCCAGACCCTGTGAGGTCACGTTCCCAGACCCTGTGAGGTCACGTTCCCAGACGGTGTGAGGTCACGTCCCCAGACCCTGTGAGGTCATGTCCCCAGACCCTGTGAGGTCACGTTCCCAGACCCTGTGAGGTCATGTCCCCAGACCCTGTGAGGTCACGTTCCCAGACGGTGTGAGGTCACATTCCCAGACCCTGTGAGGTCACGTTCCCAGACGGTGTGAGGCCACGTCCTTGTGTTTCCAATCCCACAAGCTCATGTACCCACAACATGGGTCTGGAAGCTGTTGAATGCCCTGCCTTGCCCCCTCACTGGGCAGTCACTTCCTGTGGGTAAAGCTTCATTGAACTGTAGCCTTCCAGAATTGTTCCGACACCTGTTGCGAGTCTCTTGCATACTGAACACATTTTCCGTGAGAAAACTCTATGGAATGCAGATAGTTAACTGAAGCCACCTCCACCCTCACTAGCCAGTAGGAAGTTGAGGCCCGCCCCTCACTAGCCAGCTGTTCCAGGAGGAAGCTTAGGCTGACTGTGCCACCGTCTCTAGACACGTCATGGCACTTCCTTGTTGTCACTGATTAGTGTAGTATGCTATGGATTACACTTCCTAGTGGGTGCCGTGGGACCACAAGATAGGAGTAACTTCCCGTCCCCCCCCCCCCCCCAACAGAAAATAAGTCTTGGTGGTATATCTGCGGGTACTGTAGATATGCGATAGTGGTCTCTACCTATGCTGGTGCGTTGTTGTGTGTGGTGCACAACACACTAATTGACCAAGTGCTTTAGTGGAGTTGAGGTGATATTCCAGGCCTACTTTGTTTTGTTTGCGTTGGCAATAGTGCACTTCCTTGTATTATTGCAAGCGCAAACCGAAGAAGAAAGAAAAGGGTTAGCCCTGGGAACAGGGCTCGGTGAATGTGGCCATACTCTGTGTGGTGTCCGCAGTCTTGATGTGTGACACAACCTTCTGATCAGAGTACAGCTTGTTACTTGTCACGCAATGACTAGTTTGATGTTCAAGGTCAACGAGTGTCGTGTTTGTTATACACATGCTTCATTCCAAGGTTCGAGGAATGCTTTGAGTTGAGTAAGCCAGAGAAAGTGCATACATGCGTCCGATACCTGTTGCATGCATGTTACGTGTGTCCACTACGTGTAGCAATGACCTCATGTGTGTCACTTGAGACATGGCTGTGATTGACTCCTTCCACCACCCTCACAGATTTGACCCTGGGAGAAGTTCTGTCAGTTGCTCCTGCGAAATCCAAGGCCCTCAAGCATGGCTACATAGCGGACCTGACGCGGTAAGCACCTTTCACCACAGCACAACAACACAACAACACAACAACACAACAGCACAACAACGCAACACAACAATGCAATAACTAAAGCAGTGTCTGTTGCTTGGCACCCGTAACTCTTCAACTAGGAATTGGTGGATTGTGGCATTGAGCTGCCATGTATCGCAATGTAGCAGTTGCAATACAGGCAGCATTCTCCCACTGCAGCAGCCACAACATGTATGACGTTCTGTAAAGCCAGGTAAAGATGATTTGTTTGTCGTCTCTACCCACACACTGAGTGATAGTTTCCGACCCTTGGTACAAGAAGCCCCTCCCTCCATGACAGTATTGTACATGGCTGTATGCCACATTCCACCATATGACTTGGCTCCACAATGACTGACATCCTGGATGTGTGAAATCACTAGTTTGTGCACTACCGAATTTCAACTGACATGTTTCTCTCCTCCCACGCGACCTGGGAACGAGGCTAGACATGACATTAACCAGAAGACCTGACATTAATACGACCTTGTTGTGATATCGCCTAGCTTCTAGGGGTCAGCTGGCCCGACATCCCGAATCTAAGGTATCGCAGTGGCACTTTTTAGTCTGGGCCAGTGGGAGAGAATGCAACCAAAAATGGAGTATAATCTCAGCGAGGGGAATATTATCTCTCATTATCAGCTATCACATTATGCTGAAAATATTAGGTGATCTAGCTCGCATGGTACTCCTACATTTCAATCTTGCTGGCAGCTAATTTCAGAAATGCAGCTGTCAGGTGTCCTACGTGACCGCCTTCCTCTCCAGGTGCTGGCTCCTGGTGGTGGGGTGTAAGTGTATCCAGGTGTTGAGTTGCGGTGGAGGGAGGGAGGGGGCGAACATGAGAAGGTGTCATGGTGATGGCGAGAAAGCTTTAAATGCTAATTGAATTCCAGCCTACTAAACCAGATTAGCGTGGACTCCCATCTTGTGGGACCAGTGATCCGGTTAGGACCCCTAATTCGATTAGGACCTCTAATCTGCTTAGGACTTACAATTCACTCGTACATTGTATGTACTTTTCCACCATCTTGATGTGTGTGAACCGTGCATGCATGCTCGCATACCCTAGTAACAGCATGCATATTCACATACCACGCAAGTTAATAAATTCATTACAATTTTGCCTTGCATTAGCTTAAATTCCAAGAGTCAAATTTCTTGTGTTAGCATAGATCATCTCTTCAGTTGTCTTGTAAGAGAGTTGGAAAAGCCACTTTCAGTGAAAACCTCTGTGATAAACAAGTGAGTCTTTAAAAGACTTGATGTGTCTCACGACTTGGTATCAGCTAGCTCAGAAGCTCATAGAATCAGCTTAAGTGAGCGTTGGAGGTTCTGTGTGAGCACAAGGATGTTCACCCAAAGGGTGAAAGCAGTATGGTCGTGTCTGGGCTTGATGTTTAGTCAACACCTTGGCCAATTCTTTCAGCACTTTATCTACATAGCTAGCTAGCTAGAGCTGAGTGAGCTAATTAGTATGCACTTGGGATGCAGCACACTGGATGAGTGAGTATTCATTGTCCTGAATTAAGTATTATAGCTACATAGCAGCAGTCTTGGTAAGAGGATTCATGAGCAGCCATGCAAACCCATAATCACTTTTGAAGATCTACTTGCAGGCTATAAATACGTTTGACACCCTATTAAGAGTGTAGAAGCACAGCATGCAGCACTTGTGCGGGCGCATTGCATTGCAAAAAGCGACGTACGTACCACGTACGTACGCACGTACGTACCACGTACGTACGCACGTACGTACCACATACCTACGCATCCAGCACTGTGTCTTGGCACTTCGGTGCCGAGACAAAAAGGCTAGTTTGTGAAACCTCAAGGTACTTATGTCAATTTGGATTTAATTAGTGGTGAGCTTGAGCTAAATTAGATTAACAATGAATCACAATTTCTTGCCTACCAAATTGCTAAACTGGGGGGGGGGGGGGGGGGGGGATAGGGCAGCAGGTGGGTGGGGTTGGTTATTAAACTTTAACCACTGTGTGAGGTGTATTACCTTCTATGGCCAGTTGAGGCTTCTAAAGCTGCTCAGGTATGTGTGTATTGATCCTGGGAGGAATGGATTGAAAATGAGTTAGGGTGACAATGGGTACCTGTTGCTTTTGCTGGGGGCTCTGCTGGTATGCAGTACACCCATTGAGAGCATTAGCAGTGACCAGGGAGCTTCCAGCCGGTGAAAGGAATCCAGCCGCTCATCAGTGACAGTGGTGTTGCTGTTCGCCTGCTCTTGGCATTCCCGGGTGCATTCCTAGCATACCCGACCTTGGGATTGTTGTTGCAGCTGGTAGTTCCGGGGCCCGTTCCCGGGCTGTCATTCCCAGGCTGGTATGCATCCGGAGGATGTATTGCCCTGGGATGGACAAGTCTGGGAATGCGGCTGTTCACCTTCAGCTATTGGTCAGCTGACCCCTAGGATCTAGGTGATGTCATCGCAATGTTGTATTGGTGTTCCAACTAATGGCAGGTCTTCACAAGGTAGTGTTGTAGCATATCAGTTGCTCCATGCCTATTCTAAGCGTCCCAAACGGCTGTCTACAGCAATCCACTCTGCCTTCATTCACATTGTATAATTCGAGAGTGGCCTGTGGTATTCATGTTTTCACATTCCGAATGATATCAGGTGACACAATTGTATCTGCTGAATCACATGATGTCACCATGTCTGCACTCCAGGGAAGGAGGGATTTCCCCTTGTTCGCTGATGCTGGGTTTATTGTACATCAAGCGACTGTCACAGACAAATCCGAAGTACCTCAAGACTGTTTCATCGCGAGAGCTCTTCCTTATTGCCATGGTATAGTTATATTGTATCTCTCCTCCCTTCCTTCCCCCTCCCTCCTTCCCTCCCTCCCTCCCTTCTTCTTCCTCCCTCCCTCCCTCCCTAGTGGCTAGTGGTCCGCTCCTCTGCCCAGGGGTACTAGTGGCTAGTGGTCCGCTCCTCTGCCCGGGGGTACTAGTGGCTAGTGGTCTGCTCCTCTGCCCAGGGGTACTAGTGGCTAGTGGTCCGCTCCTCTGCCCAGGGGTACTAGTGGGCTAGTGGTCCGCTCCTCTGCCCAGGGGTACTAGTGGCTAGTGGTCCGCTCCTCTGCCCGGGGGTACTAGTGGCTAGTGGTCCACTCCTCTGCCCGGGGGTACTAGTGGCTAGTGGTCCACTCAGGGGTACTAGTGGCTAGTGGTCCGCTCCTCTGCCCAGGGGTACTAGTGGCTAGTGGTCCACTCAGGGGTACTAGTGGCTAGTGGTCCGCTCCTCTGCCCGGGGGTACTAGTGGCTAGTGGTCCGCTCCTCTGCCCGGGGGTACTAGTGGCTAGTGGTCCACTCAGGGGTACTAGTGGCTAGTGGTCCGCTCCTCTGCCCAGGGGTACTAGTGGCTAGTGGTCCACTCAGGGGTACTAGTGGCTAGTGGTCCGCTCCTCTACCCAGGGGTACTAGTGGCTCAGTTGTAAGAGTGTCTAGCTACTCAAACCTCCCCGCTGGTTCTGGGCCGGGTTGCGAGCCTGGCCACTCTCTTGGTATCCCTATCAAAATGTTTGCAGTTGTGAGATCTGCACTGAATGCTGATGCTATCTCGGGACAATGGGAAAGTGCACATGGGTTAACAAGCCTATTATGGGCCAATTAGTGTCATGGTGACAGAGATTGTTGGCATTCCTCTGTCGAGTGAAACCACCTGCTATCATGCTGTGAAAGCACTACTTTGACACAACTTCGCCCTCCTCCCTATAGTATGTTCTGCCACTCTCTCCCCCTCCTCCCCTCCCCCTTTCCTCCACTCTCCCCTTCTCCCACACCCTCCTCCCCCTCCTCCCTATGGTCTGTATATATGTCTTACTCCCCTCTCCCCCCCCCCCCCCCCCCCACACACACACACACACCACCTTACACCACCTTTTCATAACCATTCATGCATGCTGCCATCATCTTCCAAGAACTGTTGAGTTCTACGCATGATTATCCTCCTCCGATATGCACTGCTGCACTCATACGCACATACACACATGCGTGCGCCACAACTAGGGTGTAAATTTCGATTACGCTCGCCTCTTCAAATGCACTTGCATCCTATAGACGTTAATTATGTTAGTGAGAACGTCGCGTATCCACGTACCCTGCATAGCAGATAAGAACCCCTACGCATTCACAGGATGGGAACGTTTGAAGTTATGCAGGTGGTTGTAAAGGGCACCCATGTTGTGGTATGTTGCTGGGTGCTGTGACTTGGAATGGGGCGGCCTGAGTGTGAGTTTCCCTTTTCCTTTGATGTCTCTGCAGGTGATGGCTTCAAAGTACATGAATGATGAGGGAGAGATGGAGGCCCTTACCAACACCGAGTGGGCAGAGATTGGTACGCCTGTTGGTCAAGTCCAGTCCAGTCTAGTAATCTCTAGTAAATTCTAGTAATCTCCAGAACCTCAACGAGCTTTCGTCTCCATCTTTTTGGCCAAGTGGCTGCTCACTAGGCCAGCATTTCGGAATTATCCACATCTGCGGATTCTGCTTATCTTGTAGCTCTTTCACTTATGCACAATACATTAAGTGAGTTCTTTCTGTGTAGGTGTGTGGTTTAGGGTATAACTGTAGCTCAGGAAATGCACTGGGCACAGTTAACATGTAGCTGGGAGATGGTAGGGGTGGACGGCTAGACCCTATGGTGGTGAAGGAGGGTTGACCTGCATGGCAAGGGAGCATTCCGTCTACGACAGTGAAAGAGTGTCCGATTATGCACCATCTCTAGTCAGAGCTCATTGTCAAGAGGCTTACCATATTCGGAACTGTAGGACTGACAGTTGTTGTGAAATTTCAAGGCTTCACCTTTAAAGGTGTAAATATTATTTTCATTCAACCAGTCTTCAGTGAGCTTCAGTGTACCCTGGGGCTGGGCTGCCCACTTATATTTGCATGCAAATGGCTTCAGTCAAGTACTAGCAAACCAAAATTGGAATTCCACTTCCTGGTCAAGCATCAGAATTTAATTCCCAGCTGTTCGGTCTGCCACTCCTTCACCACCGTAGGTTGCCCAGGGAACAGCACCTTAATGTGGGTAGTTGTCAGTGTTTGGAGAAACACCTTTAACTTGGCTTTAAGGGCATCAAACTTTTCAGTTAGCGCCCAGCAAGATTGCTGCTGTACTATGATGCTGTGATCATTGTATCATAGGCTGTACCCCAAAGGCTGCTTTGGACAAATTGGAGCGAAACTTTCTGGAAGCCATTGTAAGTTTCCATGTGACTTGTGAAAGTTTCTTCGTACACGTACACTGTCTATATTTGGACATTACTTTGATGAAGGGGAAATTCCACAATTAGGTTTGCATGTTAGGCAGAATACACTGTAAACAATGAACTTGTATATTGTAAACAATAATGTAAACAATTGGCTTGACTTGATTACTATAAACAACAACTTAATATTCTGTAAACAATCGTTAATTTTGATAGTAACTGTTGCTGTAAGCAAAGATAGCTATGCAACAACAATTATAGTTAGCTACTATAAACAACAGAAAATGCAAAGGTTTTTGGACTGACACAGGTTGTGCATAAATCAAGCTCACGGAAGAAGGGGCATTACACTGGATAGTCTTACTCGTGCTAGGACACGATCTGTATAATACCCAATGTGGTTATCTCACTGTTCCGACTCGAGCTATTTGTCTTCCCCTTACATGGCCGTGCAGCAAATGGCTCCATACCGTCCCGTCCACTTGGTGGGTTCAGCATGTGGTGGGCTAGTGTAATCACACACGTGTCAGTAATAAGGATAAGGTGCATTGTTTATGAGGCATGACACATCATTCACCACTAGCCCTGGATGCTCACTGCGTACAGCTGGAAATATCCAAAATTTGATGTCATGTTTCACCGTGAAGTAGATGGTCCCAGAATTGAAGTGCCATATATCCTGAAACACAAACCACCCTTTGCAAGTCCTGCAAGCTTAGCAATGCAGTTTAATAGCAGATGGTATCTTCCTTTGGGGATGAAATGCGATAGATTAATAACTAATTGCAGTGGCACGCAGAGTGTTAACTAGATTGGTGTCAGCAAGACCATGGCCATATAGCGCAGGTGTCTGCTTCCTACCAGCGAAACACGTAATTGGGATGGATTCAGAGTAAAACTTGATACCCTAAGTTGCCTTTGGCTATGCTGCGAGCCCTAACGTTATACTGAGTGGTTGCAGTGTATCCGTTCTTCAAGTGGGCATGATATATCCATTACATGTTTCTAAGATTGTCTTACGCTGCTCCTTATCTGCTTCAACCTACGAGACATCTCCAGTACACCCTGATATGCAATTGTGTGAGAGTTATGCAAATGGGAACCAACAAGGGTGTGTAGACCAGGAACCAGCAAGGGTGTGTAGACCAGGAACCAGCGAGGGTGTGTAGACCAGGAACCAGCAAGGGTGTGTAGACCAGGAACCAGCAAGGGTGTGTAGACCAGGAACCAGCGAGGGTGTGTAGACCAGGAACCAGCGAGGGTGTGTAGACCAGGAACCAGCGAGGGTGTGTAGACCAGGAACCAGCGAGGGTGTGTAGACCAGGAACCAGCGAGGGTGTGTAGACCAGGAACCAGCGAGGGTGTGTAGACCAGGAACCAGCGAGGGTGTGTAGACCAGGAACCAGCGAGGGTGTGTAGACCAGGAACCAGCGAGGGTGTGTAGACCAGGAACCAGCGAGGGTGTGTAGACCAGGAACCAGCGAGGGTGTGTAGACCAGGAACCAGCGAGGGTGTGTAGACCAGGAACCAGCGAGGGTGTGTAGACCAGGAACCAGCGAGGGTGTGTAGACCAGGAACCAGCGAGGGTGTGTAGACCAGGAACCAGCGAGGGTGTGTAGACCAGGAACCAGCGAGGGTGTGTAGACCAGGAACCAGCGAGGGTGTGTAGACCAGGAACCAGCGAGGGTGTGTAGACCAGGAACCAGCGAGGGTGTGTAGACCAGGAACCAGCGAGGGTGTGTAGACCAGGAACCAGCGAGGGTGTGTAGACCAGGAACCAGCAAGGGTGTGTAGACCAGTGAACTGTGGAGTTGAATCTTAATTGACCTTCAAACTTTTGCACTTCTGTTACTAGTGTGCGTTCGAAGAATGTGATTGGTTGTAGGTCATGTGACTATAAAAGCCAACAAAAGCCTCTCTCTCACAGCTGGCACACTGGCTCTGGATGTCACAATGCTCCTACTTCGCACGCAATCACCCCTGGCAATCACCCCTGGCTACGTAGTATGTGTACAGTAGGAATGCAGCCACCTGGATGCTTGTATGGTGCAGAAGCACCACAGTCAATGGATAGTGCAGGTGGTGCATTCAGAGCGCAATGAAGTGCTGATTTACTTTCTATGATTGGAATTGGTTTGTAATGGTCTTCATGTGATACATCGGGTTGTGATAGCTTGCATGATTGCAGCTGTGCTGGCCAGTAAATTACCAAAACTGGAAACCATACCACGGCCGTGGTGGGGGAGTCGCAAACCATCCCAGCAAGGCCCGTGGCACTGCTACATGAAACCATCCCACGGCCGTGTTGGGGAGTTTCTGCTGCATGAAACCATCCCACCTATATAGTCCGTTGTGAGGAAGTTTCCGGTGCATGAAACCATCCCAGCTACACGTAGGCCATGGTGGGGGGGAGTTTCTGCTTCATGAAGCCATCCCACGGCCATGGTGGAGGAATTGCTACTGCATGGAAACTGATTCTAGGTGTGAAATCGAATGAGTTAGAGTCACGTGATAGCCACAGACAGTCGCCAATGTAACCTCCCATATCGCAGGTCATGTTTACCATGAAGGTCTTTCGCAGCTCGTAGATAGTATCGCTATACAGCTTTTTATCCCAGCAACTATTATCATGTAGAAGATAATTTATTCATGGAATGGGTTTCCACTTAGTAAGATGAGAAGACTGTTATGATTCGAAGAGAGATATGTTACCGAAACTACATCACATTACACAGTTTCATAACTTGATACAGGTCTTAGCCGTGGATACGTAGTTTAAGTTATATACGTGGATACGTAGTTTAAGCTCTCGTGGATACGTATACGTAGTTTAAGCTGACATTAAAGTATGCTGTCCCCACATTGTACCTATCCATATGTGAAGATGGTTTAGTTTGTGTGTGTGAGAGGGAGGGAATGTGCTGATTGCGTTCATACCTTGTGGACTTCTCTCCCCTGCTAAAATAGCTTTTACATGATGTTTCCAGGTTCGTCCTATATGCCGCTGTGTACATACACATTATTCACTGGAGACCTTACAGTGCCATTCCACTGCATTTTTTTCACAGTATAGCTGTTACGCCCTGACCGTCGGACTGCTGGGAACTGTTCACGAGTAGGGCTGCTCTAATTTAATAATGTTCTGTTGTTAGAGGCTTGGGTTACGAAAGATCTGTTAATTGGATTGTAGAAGAGTGTAATTAGGGGTGAGAGGTGGCGTGCTGGTCTCCTTAGCCAACTGCACCCCTGTGTCAACATAATCTGCTAAGTGGCCCTTGTTTCCACACATCAGCACTTACAACCAGCCTTGAAGATGTCCGCCGGAAGTAGTCGAATGTTTGAACACTGTGGGAAGGATACCACCCAGATTGCCATCTGTGGTGACTGTTCTGGGACTCACCTTGGTGGTGAAGTTATGAGCACTTGGTCTCCTGTTATTGGCCGCCATTGCTCGCTCAGCTGTTGGCCGCCATTTCTCACTCAGCTGTTGGCCGCCATTGCTCGCTCAGCTGTTGGCCGCCATTGCTCGCTCAGCTGTTGGCCGCCATTTCTCGCTCAGCTGTTGGCCTCCATTGCTCACTCTGCTGTTGGCCGCCATTGCTCACTCAGCTGTTGGCCACCATTGCTTACTCAGCTGTTGGCCGCCATTTCTCGCTCAGCTGTTGGCCGCCATTTCTCGCTCAGCTGTTGGCCGCCATTGCTCGCTCTGCTGTTGGCCTCCATTGCTCACTCTCTTAGACTGTCATGTTGTTGCCAGTATGTGACATCACATTCGTATTAATTGCGGTGACCTTTAAGCTAGCTGCAACCTGTCTAGCTGTAACCTGGGAATGAGTCCATGTACGAGGTGGCGTGGATGCAATGAGAGTGTGCAGAAGTATATCCCAGAGGTGAGGGTAAGACCTGAGAGTTTTGCGCTACCAGTTGCACTGGCTACTATTCGAGGGTGATTCAGCACTTCTGCGAACAGGGCTATGATTCGAGGTCACCGAGTAATCAGGTGCGGCATCTAATCATGAGGATAGATGAAGTAGTTCGTCATGAATGACATATAGCACTTTGTATGTAGAGTGGAGGGAGGTCCTGGTTGGTTGAATTAGAGAATGTCTCTCTGGGTGGGTTCTATTTACCAAACTGAAGAGCTTCTAATAGCTCATGACTGTGTTGTTACTGACCCACTTCACACCTCATCAGCGATAATGACCAGTAATTGGCACTCCAATTAATGCACACATACTGCTGGGTGAGTGTGTGCAGGACATGCTTTGTTATCCTCGTACCCAGGCCCACGCATGGAACGCAGAAAAGGGCCTGGTGGCAAAATTCCCGTATGTGCTGAGTCAGCAGTCTTGATTTTGAATCACATTCATATTATAGTAATTAAGTTCTTTAACATGCGAAATAGTGAATGGTGGTAAAACCGTTGTCTCACCTCGTTGTCTCGATCACCTCTGGTCGCTCCTTGGCATGGACACTTAGCCATCGCCAACACCTGCCGCATGGCATCCAGCAAGGAATGTAATCGTTCATACTCATATCCAATAGCCACCTCGTGTAGGGCAGGAGGGATGGGAGCTATATACTGGTATTAATGTTGAACTTAATTTAACCCCTTGATCCACTGTGTTATGTAATATTGAATTCAAATTCTTTATTAGAGGAGTTGAATCCCATCCATAATCACTGTTTACTCTCTTTTGAATTAAGCTCCTTCCTGTAATCAAGATAATTGAACGGTTGGGAATTAAATTTTAATCTTCTTAATCCTATTGTGTCCTAATCCAATATTGATGGCAACACTGCTTGCTTCTCACTGTTGGGTTTTGTTGTGGCTGAGAGTGCTGTGGGAAGCACCTCGTGCAGACAGGCTTCCTTGCAAGCTTCTGACTTTCCGCCAAAGAGGATCTGCTTGCCACTGGACAATTCTGAACACTCATTGACTTGTTGCCACGGATACGGATTCTATGATCCAATACGTGGTACCAGAGTTACTGTAGTGTTCGGGTACAGGATGCTGTGGTATGGGGACTGAACACGGCCTATTTCTCTGCAAAACGTGTGTAATGTTAACAAGGTCATTATGCTTTTGCTTCTGGAGACTACCAGTGCTGATGTCACTATTGCAGGGGCCACCTCACATCACATGACTAATGATGTCACTATTGCAGGGGCCACCTCACATCACATGACTAATGATGTCACAAGTGTGCAATGTATAGTCACTGCTGATTCTGTGATGTTGGTCGTCACAGAAGGTGGGCTCACTTCTATAGACCCTATTTGGCCAATGCGAATAGCTATCACATCAGAAGGTCTTTGTGAAATCATATGTTTTGGGGCTTGTTGTACTGAATTCTAGCTGGAAGATGGATGGATGGCTCTTGAGACAGCATTATCACATAATCAGAATGAGCCAAATCCCTGAATTTGTGCTCCCAATTAAGATTAGCCTTCAGGTATTTTGGCAAAAAACTGCCATTCCATTCCCTTGGTTCATAACCCGTGACGGTGGGGACAGACATCTTGCTGATACTTCATCAACCACCTCCCTGCAGCACCTTCAGTGAGGAAACGAGGCAATTGCTTGTACTTCCTCACAGCAAGAATGTGTCGGTATGGTAAACGCATGGTTGTCGAGAACTTGCACTTGCATATTTCTGCTGTAACAGTGAGGGTCCCCTCCGGTGACAAGATCACACTTCATTTCCAGTGTGTGGCTGAGACATGTCTGCTCCACCGACGTCAAAGTGCTGGATGAACACTAGTCTGGGAGGGAGCCGTGCTGGTCTGGGAAGAAGGCATGCTGGTCTGGGAGGGAGACATGCTGGTCAGGGACTGAAGCTGACGCTGGTCTGGGACAGGCTAACGCTGGTCTGGGAAGAAGGCATGCTGGTCTGGGACTCAGGCTAACGCTGGTCTGGGACTGAGGCTAACGCTGGTCTGGGAGTGAGGCTAACGCTGGTCTGGGACAGGCTAACGCTGGTCTGGGACTGAGGCTAACGCTGGTCTGGGAGTGAGGCTAACGCTTGTCTGGAACTGAGGCTAACGCTGGTCTGGGAGTGAGGCTAACGCTGGTCTGGGAGTGAGGCTAACGCTGGTCTGGGACTGAGGCTAACGCTGGTCTGGGGCTGAGGCTAACGCTGGTCTGGGAGTGAGGGGGTCTGGGACTGAGGCTAACGCTGGTCTGGGAGTGAGGCTAACGCTGGTCTGGGACTGAGGCTAACGCTGGTCTGGGAGTGAGGCTAACGCTGGTCTGGGACTGAGGCTAACGCTGGTCTGGGACTGAGGCTAGCGCTGGTGAGGCTAACGCTGGTCTGGGAGTGAGGCTAACGCTGGTCTGGGGGTGAGGCTAACGCTGGTCTGGGGGTGAGGCTAACGCTGGTCTGGGAGTGAGGCTAACGCTGGTCTGGGGGTGAGGCTAACGCTGGTCTGGGGGTGAGGCTAACGCTGGTCTGGGGGTGAGGCTAACGCTGATCTGGGACTGAGGCTAACGCTGGTGAGGCTAACGCTGGTCTGGGAGTGAGGCTAACCATGTGCATTGCTCTGTTGCCCATCTGAGCAGTCACGTTGAACGTTGGGATGCATACTGCGCCAACAGCGTCTGAGAGGGTACTGAATACATATGAAGACACTCCACGTAATTGGTCGGAGCAAATTCCTCATCTGTTTGTTGCAGTTGGGTCATCCACACTGCTTCTCAACAATGAAGAGTGGAACTGAAGAGAATTCAGGCTTGGAACATGATAGTTTACTTAGCTGGCTTTTGTCGTGGGAAGTGTTTTTGTGTGGTATGTGCAGTGATGTTCACAGGAAGGCTGGTCATCTCACTGTGTGCGGTGCATCACACATACAATGCATGCACACACACACGCACACACACATGCTTGCAGTACCTGCAAATACGGAGGGAGAAGGCCTGGGAGATCTGGTCACGTGCGGTGCCATCAGGTAGCCAGAATGTAGACACATGGGGGGCAGTGCCCGGCGAAGAATTCAATGCCTGCCTTGTGATGTCCGTCCAAAGGCTGGATGTCTGTTATACCGGTTGGACGTCAGTGCACATGACCAGATCTCCCAGGCCTTCCCCTGCCGTATTTGCTTACTGCAAACGATTACAGACTGGAGGTGGCAGGTGGGAATGAGGATGTGCTTGGATATTGAGCAGCAATCTTGAGCACTCTTGGATATTGAGCAGCAATCTTAATCTTCAGCACTCTTGGATATTGAGCAGCAATCTTGAGCACTCTTGGATATTGAGCAGCAATCTTGAGCACTAATGTTCTTGGATGATGTTCTTGGATATTGAGCACTATGTCCATTAAACTGACTGCAGCCCAACTGATAATACCTTTGGTATGCAGTAGTGATCAACATACTTGGCAGTTGGCTGGAAATTCCTGGGTTTTCCTAACTGAAACCTTGTCACGCAAGCTGGACATGTCACCTATTGTAGTTAACATGACGTGATGTCTCACTTGATCATGAAACAGAAACTCGTAGAATTCTATGAGGCTATAATTATATCACAGGGGTTCTCACCTCCAGTGCCTGATGGATGACCTCAGACTGACCGTGCGTACCAAACCTGTCTTGAATCCCCTTCAATCGGAAGAGAAGGGACCACATTTTCTACATGCCTGGCAGTTTTGTGCTTTTCCTGTAGATTCAGCTGATGTGCATTTGAATGTTACAAACAAATTAGCACACAACCTGGTACCCCCCCCCCCCCCCCCCCCCCAGCTTGTCTCTTAGGATTCCAATGAATCCCTTCAACGTACGAGTAGGGGCTCTGCATTTTCAACCAGCCTTGTGCTTTTCTGTGGCTTCATATTATGCTGATACCTCTTTTGAGCATTAGAGCATTTGAATGTTTGAACAGAAATAACTGTTCATGTGCCCCCCCTCCCCCTCGCCTCTGCAAAGCCAGCTGCTGAACACCTCATCACACAAGCTAGGTTGCCTGGCAACAGTAATGCAACGAGTGGCTGAGTGTGAATGTGACGAGTGGCTGAGTGTGAATGTGACGAGTGGCTGAGTGTGAATGTGACGGCTACTGTGCCAAGTATGTGGAGTGTTTGATTAGTGTGTGACTATTTCCAGCTCTGTATGAGCGGTGTGTTGTCATATGAGGTGATGCTCTTTGTGTGACACTCTAGCAGGCTTCCTGTCCGGTGTCTTTATGGAGGGAGTGTTGGTTCAACTTGCATTAGACTTTGCTGGTTATGGTGGAAACATGACCCATCAGCTGTACTGGCATATTGTTGGATCAGTGGCTTGCCGACACGTGTGTGTGTCGTGTGACCAGGTTGGGACACCTGGAGTGTGGACCTTGTTGAGCCAAATCTCGAGCCCTGGTGTGTCTTATAATAAATGTTTGACTACTTCGGAATGGCCTACAAAGATTGACTACACCGCTGTGATCGCCATCATGCAGTGACACAATCACATAATAATTGTGCTGAAACTCACCTCGATGGTGGAGATACAAGCGCTTTTGTCATGCCGTCGGCCGCCATTGCTCGATGACTCTCTTCAACGTTGGTTGCCAGTACAGTCTTACGAAGGCCCCACAAAGATTCTGACCACACAGCCGTGATCGCTATAGTTCACTGACGCTTACATGCCGAAACTCACCGTGCTGGCGAAGTTGTGAACACTGTAATAAGTTCTTGCCTTCCCTTTGGACACCATTGCTGATGTCGTGACTTGATCAATTCAAGCATGGTCCTCACGTGACATACGTTAATGAGCTTGCGCAACCATGTACAGCGAGTTAGTTGCAACGCAGCTACCAGGAGTGCGGTTGCAACGCGGCTACCAGGAGTGCGGTTGCCCCTATAGATTCAGACTGTACAGCATGGCTGCAAGGGTGCTTGTTAGCCTTCTTCCCAGGCTGTGTGGGAACGAGGCTAGGGTGCTTGTTAGCCTTCTTCCCAGGCTGTGTGGGAACGAGGCTAGGGTGCTTGTTAGCCTTCTTCCCAGGCTGTGTGGGAACGAGGCTAGGGTGCTTGTATCTGAGAGCTGGGAATGATATGTTAAGGATCCAGTGACCTCTAAAAAATCAGGAAACAAGTGTTGCTATGGCAATATCTAACAAGTGTTGCTATGGCAATATCTAACCAGTAGCACAGAATTCTTGCCCTCGTTGCAGTCAGAGATCTGAATGCCAGCAATGGGTGTTACTGGTGCCCTATAATCTAATCACTGAACTGTAACCAGATATGCACCTGGTACGTATGCTGCTGTCTACTGTGTGACAGAGTATAGTTTATGCTATGTCAGGTACTGCTCCCCACAGTGGAGGGTGCATCCTCACGCTGACTCTATAACCAGATAATCTGTTATGGACAGTATTAACGTATGTAGCCACGTCAGCATCTCACTCTCACTGCCGAGCGAGCACCTTAGTTGTGAGCCAACTGGTGCTGTCTTCATTCCATTTTTACTTGGGGATGTGAACGTTCAACTATCAAATTAACACCACACCAACTAGCCTGTCATGTGACACCACAAGATCAATCATGTGATATCATGTGACCCACTTGCTTGACCATGTGATATCTTTCCTCTGCACAGGACTGGAGGTTGTATGTTCCTCTGGAGGAGTACTATTCGTTTGTGACAGGCATGGAAGGCAGGGTTGCGTTGAGGCAGGCCTCCAAGAGGGGGTGGCTGACATACACGGACCTGGCTGCTGTGTGGGAAGCTACGGACTTTGAGAACTCCATGTTGGCTGCCTCACAACAGACTGCTAAGGTATGTGGCTACATGGCTATAGATGATTGATGCACCTAAGTTCTTGGAAGACTTGTGAGAAGCTTCACATGGTATGCTGAGTATGTCCTCCATCCTCTTTCTCTGAGAGCTTGGAAGTTACAGTATGCCAGGAATGCCTGCAGTGTCATTTAAGATTTAAGTGTGTGTGTGTGTGTGTGTGTGTGTGTGTGTGTGTGACAGAAGTGAGATGTTTGTGGGGTGGGCCTAGAGTAGTGATGCACGACCTTTGTACTTTACCTAAAACCTCTGAACCTCTAGCTCCACAAAGAATGCTCGAGAACGAATGCTCCACAATGAATGCTCGAGAACGTTGGCAGGTGCTGGAACCTTCCAGAACAGCTGGGGCTGCAAGTGGATGTAAATGTAATCGGGGAGCAGCAGCTCGAAACGGACACAATCGGGTAGCAGCAGCTTAAGTGGGTGAAATTGGGGAGTAAAAGTTGAAGCAAATGCTATTTGGGAGCAGTAGCTGAAGCGGACACAATAGGAGAGCAGCTCACACAGATGCAGTGAGGGAGGCGAGACCTCTGAAGCATAGCTGAGGAGATAGCTGTCGTGTGCTGCACTGCGCTAGTCGCCAAACTGCTGATGTAGTTGAATGAGGAGGAAGTAACTGAGCAAGGGAACTACTTGTTGATGTTGCTGTTTTCATGGGCATATCATTGTTGAGTTTTAGACTCCAGTGTGTGTGTTGTTAGGGTGATATGAGCCGTAAAGTTTCACGAAATCACTGCTCAACAATGATCAGTATTTGATATGTGGTGAATGGTGAGGCTGGTGCACTAGTGTGTTGCTTAGCACTTGGTCCAGACATCTTGTCAATACATGTACCAGAAAGTACATTTAAACCTGGTTTCTGGGAGCAGTCTCATGCCATTGTACTGCTCCCTCTCCGCAGGTCATGTGTGGGAGCACGGCAGTGTACCTGGTGTGTCTGGCTACTCTCTTCGCTACGTCCCAATCACTACAGATGGCCCCTGACACTTGGAGTGCCAGCGGTACAGGCCTCAACCTCTTCAAATCGTCGTCAGCTTTGGGGTCCAACACCATTGTCCCGAGTGGTGTGATCGCCAATCAGTCAGTGGAGCATCAGCCCTTCCCTCCGAGTCCATGCATCAGTGAGCACAACACGATTTTTGGAGCGCAATGTTTTGATGGCAGCAAGTCCAGGAATGGGGGGTGGATTGGAACTGAATCTCCTCATTGGCACACGTACAGGGGCAGTATGGACCGCAGGGCTTGCGGTTACTACGGTAACTTGAACGTGGGTTGTCAACAGTATTTCAAAGCTCACTCTGGCCAAGGGATAGGGGGCAGCACCAGTCGCCGTGTGTCGTCTACACTTTGTGTGAACTGTTCAAACCGCTTCAGAAATGGCTGCCGGACCAGTGCTTTGGATTACCACCACCGAGGAACAGCCTCAGTGACTAGTCCATCAGAGCCTTCGGAGGTGTACAATGGGACTACCAACCTCCTGTGGAAACATGATGGGACTTTGGAATCTATGAATGCAACACCTTTTAACCCTTCCACTTCCTCACCTGCAACACATTTTAACCCTTCCACTCCTTCACCTGCCACACATTTCAACCCTTCCAGTCCTCCAAGTTTTTTAACCCTTCCACTCCTTATATAAACTGCGCGAGAACATCACTTCCTCCAGTGTGCCATGAGTGGTTGCTGCTGACAGTATTATTATAACCATTCATATTATTATTATGTAGCCATTCACTAACTGTGTAAACATCCAGTGTAGACGGAATGTATTTATTACCCATTCATTGGCTCAGAAATTCATACTGATATGTTGGCCAAACTATAAGGATGAAGTAGTATTGGTAATGAGGGCTGTTCTCCATGGAAGTATGCTTGAAGTTATGTAAGGCTGGCCTCGTTCCCAGGCCTTCTCACCCCAGCGTTTGTTGCTTGCAGTACTAATGTGTGTGAGAAGGCCTGGGAATTAGGCTATGTATGGGCGACAAGGAGGAAGTCGTGACATATGAGTGTGATTGCTACTGAAAGGTGTAATGAATATTATTAAGTTGTCAATTTGTATCACCAATTATGAGAGAGTATAGCCATCCTAGGTAGAATTCTATGCCAAAATTGGCAAAAACCACTCCTGTTCTATAGGGTGACTGATGTGCCATTTCTGCCAAAAATGGTCCAATGAACCCTGCGGAATTGGCATTGGGAATAGACTTGGATACACTAGGTATGTGAATGAGAGATGAAGCCATTGTGGTCAGCAAAAGAACTTTCAAATGATGTACTTAACACATGACTTTTTATCTCGGTCACACTTGTCAAAAATTGCAGTCAGCCAAAGGTTCATTCAAAATTCAACCAACAGCAAAATGGACATCATTGGAATGCCCCATTCATGCAACTTCTAGGTTCATGTCTCCTTCCTATCTGCTATATAGTGTGCTATACCACTAGCTTACAGCATTGTAATATTAGCGTGCTATAGCTGAATGCCCAGCAGGCCTTCTGCACCACCAGCTCACAGTATTGTTGCACTCTGTCTGCCAATTTGGCTTAATTAATTAACCCTTTAAACCACTTTTGAGTTAATCAACATGTTTTTGTTGCACACTGTCTGCCAATTTGGCTTAATTAATTAACCCTTTAAACCACTTTCGAGTTCATCAACATGCAACAATTGGTGGAAAAAGGTTTCCAAAATGTGCCAGTTTTGGCATGTGAACATTGAGCATGTACCTGCAATTCTACCACTGCATAGGGCAATGTCAACACAGTGTGCTCAAACCCATGCCATTCTGCTGATTCCGGCACCCTCACCTACTAACGGTATACTGTGAGATCAATGAGGTCCTAGCCTCGTGTTCCCAGGCCATTGAAAAGCTGGGCATGGGACTGGGAATGAGGCTAATGAGGTCCTGCATGCAGGAATAGGGGCTAGCTACATGTATAGTGAGATTAACTTGGTATTAGCATAGCCATGGATGGCTATGAAAATGGCATGTATGTGCAGGTAGAGATGAGCTTATTGTATCATTTTGGGAAATACCAAGCCCATAAAAATATATCCACCAAGCCAGTGCCCAATTCCCACGCCAGTGCCCAATTCCCATGCCAGTGCCCAATACCAAGCCCATCTCAACTAACCCCACATTTGGCTAGTTGGTGGGGCTAGTGTGGGAATCTTTGTTACTGAATGTGTAGAGACGGGAGATCTGCAGGGTGAATAAAGCATAGTGGGAACCCCTAGTGTTAAATTCCCCATATGAGCTAATGGGAGCTCATGATGGCGTTTGCTGTCATTGGTTGGCAAAGAGTTAATGGGTATACTCAGTTGGACTGGAATGCAATCAAGGGGTGATAATAATGATCTATAGAATCAGGTGGTGGAAGTTGGAAGTTATATAACCAACACGATGTATTTATACCAATGACGCTGCATTACTTATTGTTCAGCTGGTGAGTCAAGCTTGTGGTGATGGTAGAAGCCATTCAAGATGCTAACAATTTCACCGAGACTCTGGGCAAATGTAGCCATATCCTGGACAATAGCATTGTCACCTTCTGGGGAGTTATCGGAGCCCAGCGTCCCAAGGAAGTCTTTGTGATAGGGCACCGCCTTCATGGCCAACTGCAAGGGTTGGATTCAAGAGAGGGTACGTGAAGAGAGGGTCACGATATGCAGCTGTCACTCACACCACACCTGTTTCAATAGCAATATGCAGCTGTCACTTACACTGAATATTCCCCGGACAATCCAGTTGTGAAACCTTCTCAGTGACTTGCTGTAGGCCTTACCTGCAACAGGAAGGGTCAGTGGAATTCTGAGATGATGATTTCTTACATAAATCTCAGACTGTTTGCTTTGACCCTTCAAGAGCGCATCACACCACATTTTAAGGTATGACTATACTGTGTAACCTGCGGCAACGTCCAAGCTCTGCTCCCCACCAGCCACTTCAAGTATGAACAACTGAACAAACTCCATAGCTCTGTAATGTGTGGGTGTGTGTCGGGTGATGTGGGTGTGTGTATGTGTGGGGGTGATGTGTGTGTGTGTATGGGGGAGGGGAGAACAGCAACATAGTACTGTACATGGGACTGACCAACGGGCGATGTGCATTAATCCACACAGAGTGAACCACTTGCAAAAGTGTCATACTGGGTTTACGAAGTTGTCCAAGCAAGCATCGTGCAGTCCAACCTTTTCAGCCACAGGAGGGCGTCCGTTGCAGAGTTCTTCTCGTTATGAGTGCCGCTGTCCAGCTCGTGCTGCACGATGGCCTGCAGGGTCACGTACACCTGTGGGTCCTCGTTGAACTTCTTCATCAATTTCTGTGAGAAGAGGCATCACAAGACATCACATGACCTCAACAATGCCCACTCCTAACTGAGGCATCACAAGACATCACATGACCCCACTCCTAACTGAGGCATCACAAGACATCACTCCTAACTGAGGACCTCAACAACGCCCAGCTCGAACTGAGGCATCACAAGACATCAGAAGACATCACTCCTAACTGAGGACCTCAACAACACCCAGCTCGAACTGAGGCATCACAAGACATCAGAAGACATCACTCCTAACTGAGGACCTCAACAACACCCAGCTCGAACTGAGGCATCACAAGACATCACAAGACATCGACAACTCTACTAGCAGTGTATATGTCTATTAGACCATACCTACTGCAGTACGTACGCAAGACGTCTATTATGGATTAGCAGTCATACCTCAATGTTTCCGTTAATGTCAGCCTTCACTGGAGCAAATGCCGTCCCATTCATAGTATCTGCACATAACGTGTGTGATTGATGTGTGTGTGTGTGTGTGTGTGTGTGTGTGTGTGTGTGTGTGTGTGTGTGTGTGTGTGTGTGTGTGTGTGTGTGTGTGGTATGTATGTGTGTACATATTAATGTCAGCTTTCACTGGACCAAATGCCGTCCCATCCCGAGTATCTAAATGCAAGAGTGACGAAACAGTCAAACTTAGCAGATGTATGATGTACGTGTATGTATGATACAGTCGGCAGTCAGCAATGGAAGGGAGCAGAAGGAGGGGAAGAGGGAGGGGAAGAGGGAGGGAAGAGGTAGGGGAAGGAGGGGAAGAGGGAGGGGAAGGAGGGGAAGAGGGAGGGGAAGGAGGAGGGGAAGAGGGAGGGGAAGGAGGAGGGGAAGAGGGAGGGGAAGGAGGAGGGGAAGAGGGAGGGGAAGAGGGAGGGGGAAGGAGGAGGGGAAGAGGGAGGGGGAAGGAGGAGGGGAAGAGGGAGGGGGAAGGAGGAGGGAAGAGGGACGGGAAGAGGGAGGGGAAGGAGGAGGGGGAAGAGGGAGGGGGAAGGAGGAGGGGAAGAGGGAGCGGAAGGAGGGGAAGGCGGGGGAGGAATCACTGAAGAAAGGGATCACTGCTCTACATGCAGATGTGTGTGACAACTGTAATGCAGTCAGCAATGGAAGGGGGCGAAAGGAGGGAAAGAGGGAGGGGAAGAGGGAGCGGAAAGAGAGAAAGGAAGGAGGGGGAGAGGGAAGGTAGGACTCACCAAAGAAAGGGATCACTGCTCTACAGCAGTTGAGGAACTCTTCTGTTGGAATACCACTGTCTTCCAGCAAGACCAAATCCTCAAATCTGATTGGTGAAAAAGGAAGCCGACACTACATCCAACATTCTGATATGCAATGGACAACTAGCAATTATTAAGGGCCTCTGCTTCCTGTATAGATGTTAAATGCAACCCTCTGATTGGTCAAACCTTACTCAACTGTCATCTACTGATTTGTGCTATTACAAAAATAAGTGACAAGCATACTTTTGTGGAGCTCTCGAGAAGAAAGTTTCAAACTGGTGAGGCTCTTGAACGTGTTGAATCCTGTCACCAATCCTTCTGGCCCTCTTTGCTTCAGGGACAGGGGAGAGAGGGGGGGAGGGTTGAGGGGTCGAGACAGGAGTCACAAAAAGGTCAGAACTGGAACGGGAATTAGTTCTATGGCTGGATGTGGAATCAGTTTCCGACACGGGTGGAGGACCCAGTGAGGGGGCAGTTTGGGAAGTAGAACCCAGGGAGGGGGCAGCTAGGGAAGCATCTCCTGGTAATTTCACTTGTGAAGAGTCCATGTCACCGTGATCTGGGCTGTCATGGGAACGGGACTCTGAAACAGAATCCTGTCCATTTCTGGCTCCAGCGTTAGCGTCTTTGACGAGGGGTGACTGAGCCGGAGGATCCGAAACTGCATTCTCTGGAGGAGAGCCTGCCTGAGTGCTTGCAAGCGTGTGCAAGGGGGGCTGGATACGATCACCTCCTGGCAACTTAGCGCCTCCTTGGAACGTGACGTGCTTATTGTTACCACCACTGCCACTTCTGTGTTTGTTAGTCAAGTGGGGAGGGAGGGAGGCGGTCAGCTGAGGGTCGCCAGAGGGGGTGTGGGCAGAGGGAAAGAGTCGCTTGGATCGTGCCGGGAGGGAATGGTGGGGAGAGGGGAGGGAGTGGGAGGGGGTCGTGGGGTAGAGCTCATCCTCACTGAAGCTATTGGACATGGTCCGGGTGATCGGCAGGGCTCCTCCTGTGCACACGATCGTCCATCAATGAACACGAAGACAAGAAGACATCAACAAACAAGAAGACATCAACAAACAAGACATCAACAAACAAGAAGACATCAACAAACAAGACATCAACAAACAAGAAGACAAGAAGACATCAACAAACAAGAAGACAAGAAGACATCAACATACACAAAAGCTACTCCAACATGTACAAACTAGACCATTCAACAGTGAATGTTTTCTTCTATTGTAATTGAGCGAAGGGACACATAAATAGCTTGCAGCTGATCCTTTGTCACTTCAGTTGCTATGACACATGACTAAAGCTGAGTGAGGAAGTGGGCTGGGACGAGGGTATTTCCCACTGGAGTCCAAGTAAATTCATATACCAAGCGTGCTCCGATCCGGTGTGAAGCTTGAGCACTCTGAGTGCACATGTGCAGTATCTCGGGAGAGAGGGGTGTGTTGAATACTTGAGGCTAGAACTCAACAACAGGGTATTCTGCTCATGGGAGAAAGGGGTGTTGGAGATCAGGCTAGTCAAACTACCTTAGAGCTGTGGGTATGTAAAATCATCATAGCAACATATTGTTGCTTGGTGAAAGCTCAACCATCTGCTAGCACTGCAGTGCAAAGGTCACTGCAGCTTCGGTACCATGGGAACCAAGAGTACTGAAGGCTTGCGTGTGTGTGGAAAGGTGACCTCCCCCAAACAAACAAGGACACAATCAGCTCTTCCTGCAACCACTATACTGCCAACTTCCAATCCTTCTGCACATACCTTTCACGGCCATCTTGGTATCTGGGGTGTCCCCCTGGGCAGAGGGCAAGGGCTGCAGGTGAGGAGGAAGTATGGAACTCACCACATGCACACACACACACAGGGCTTCATACAGGAGGCAGTGATAGGATGGGGGAGAGGATGGGGTCACTAGGGGGCAGGAATTCTGGAAGATTGTGAGGCCATGTTTTTCTGTTAGTAGGACACTAAAACAGGAATTTGGCCTGATCAAGTGGAGTCACTCCTGTAGGTGGTGCAACTCGCTGATAGACTAACTAACTCCTCAGAATCATGCGCCAGGTCCTGATGGCATCCATGCAGCAGTTTGTCTTCACAGGTAACCTCGTTCTAGCAACTCAATAAAGTGTGCGTCACACGAGCGTGGAAACATTTCCGGAAACAAATGGGCACCCGCCTAATACATACTCTAAGGTCCTGACCACGCCCATAAACTAATTATCGAGGCTTGGTAATGGCTCAGCTATGGCTCGTCCCAGTTAACACAATTTACATTATGACCATAATGTCATTGACAGTTGAACAATAGCACACTGTTGCCATGACAACACAGAGACACTTGTGTAAGCAGTGCGTACCTTTAGAGACGCAGGCCATGAACCTGGAGAGAGAGAGAGAAGCAACGATTGAGTGAAATTGGACAATGATGTTTGTCTCATGAGGGTAGTGGTGCCTCAAAATAAAAAAAATAATAATTTGGTGGAGACTTCAATCAACTGTCTTGGGGTAAGACTTATAGCAGTTTCAGCATTTGTGTGTGTGTGTGTGTGTGTGTGTGTGTGTGTGTGTGTGTGTCTAGAGGGTGGGGTGGCATGGCTGTGGTTCTCCCCCTCCTTCCTCTGCTGGATGAAACTCCAACACTGGGAACTAGGATGAACTAGGATAGACACAACTCAGCAGCAGTTCATACATGGTTGCCATGACAGAGAGTTAGGTACAGAGACAGACATTCAGAGGTCAGGAAGACAAGGTACCTATTCATGAACGAAGGTTCGAGCCCACCAAACAATGGTCAAATGGAATTACAGTGGAACATGTCCATAGTGGTCACCCTAAGGACCAGTATCTTTGGCCACTCCAGACAGGTGGCTGGTCACTCCAGACAGGTGGCTGGTCACTCCAGACAGGTGGCTGGCCACTCCAGACAGGTGGCTGGTCACTCCAGACAGGTGGCTGGCCACTCCAGACAGGTGGCTGGTCACTCCAGACAGGTGGCTGGTCACTCCAGACAGGTGGCTGGCCACTCCAGACAGGTGGCTGGCCACTCCAGACAGGTGGCTGGCCACTCCAGACAGGTGGCTGGCCACTCCAGACAGGTGGCTGGCCACTCCAGACAGGTGGCTGGCCACTCCAGACAGGTGGCTGGTCGTTTTGTACAGGATTAGTGGCAAGTACAGTGGGCATGGCTTGCATGATATGGCAACGTCTACCATACAACAGCATGGTCTCACAGGACGGCCTCCCAGCATGGTCTCACAGGACGGCCTCCCAGCATGGCTGTACACACATGCACACTCCCTCTGATCACCTGACCGAACCACTCACCTCCAGCGAATGAGAGATCCATGCACTCGGCCAGGACATTCAGAAAGGCATCGCAAGTTGTTGAGACCAGGGTCGACATCTCGGACAGGGTCTTGAGAGAGAAAAGGATGAGTGGTGTAGAAACAGTGTCACCTGTTGTCTTCATATGATTCTCCTGCAACTGGGACCTTAAGGTCTGCAGTCCAGCATAATAATCCTCTTTGTTGCACTATGTCTTGGGCCCTAGCAGCCTGTAAATCCAGCCCCCTCTGGTCAATACCTGTACACGCACTGACCTTCACGTCTGGCTGCGCTGTGGCGACAGTGGACTTGATGTTGGAGATCTGAGTGACAAGCAGCTGGCAGTTAAGGTGGAGTTCCGCCATCTTGGATTTCAGCGACTCATCTCTCACCTGTTCTGATCGAGCTATGCATATGTGTGTGTGTGTGTGTGTGTGTGGGGGGGGGGGGGGGGGGGAGCAGATAGACAGCGTATGAGAGTGTTTCTGAAAGTGAAATGCCTGACTCTATCCGTTACATGAAAGTTTATGGAAACAAACTTCCGGTTGGGAGAACTACACACTCCCAGGCCATTTGTAAGAGAAACAAATGGCAACTGCCATGAGTTTGGACTGTGGATGTAGGTGTGGAATGGGTGTGGCTCACCGTATTACTCCGTATACTACCAAAAGGTCACACAGTCACGCGGTCACACTAGATTGTTTTTTGTGACGGTCACAGGGTCACCGGCAGTTTAGCAGTGTGGTCACATGGTCACAGGCAGTTTTTGGACAGTCACGGTTGTGACTCCGGTCGCAGCTCTAAGTATGGTGGTATTGGAGTGACCACCCCTTGCACAGTGACTAACATCCCACAGCAACTCACTGGGCTCCAGGGACGCTTCTCCCTGCTTGGTGGATCCCAGTGCGATCAGCCACTGCTGCCGCTCCGCAGTGGAGGCAGCACGCAGGTAGATGTGCCGCCCTCCAGGCATCACAATGTCCATCCTCTGGTGGTCGCTAGGGTGCACTGTTTAGAACAGGAGAACAGAATATATAAACATGCAGCCATGTAACCCATTACAATTCTAGTGTCACATCAGGATACTAGGGTAATGTAACCCGTTACACTTCCAGTGTCACATCAGGATACTAGGGTACTGGTAAAACTGGGGACAGGATGAAATGGAATGAACAGTATAGACCTTCATTGAGACTGGTACGACTTTCTTTCTGCTGACCATCTACACATGGTACCTCCAAGGTTAGGTTAGTACATGCAGTGTGCGGGAACAAGGCTGCATACATGCCAGAGTTGCATGAGGTTACCACCACCTTGGAGGCTACTACCCCTAACCCTAACCCTAACCTTGGAGGCTATACTTTTACAGTGCCATCCATGCAGTGAAAACAGACAAAGATAGTCGAACCTTGGTCTCGGAATGAGACAGTTCTGCTCATTCCATTCCAATTTACTACACTACCCAAATTATGCATTCATACTTCATTTTCTTGAATACTAGTTAACCTCATTCCATTGCAAACGGCCTGGGAAGGAGACCAGAGTAGTAAGTAAACATTTAATCTTCCATGGAAAAGTTTACGCAGGGCTGATCCCTCATTAACTATGGAGGGGAAATTGTGTGGGGTTCTGTACATAAACATGTCCGCTGTGCACTGTTGACTTGCACTGTGAAGGAACACTGATCAATACGTACACTGCACTGTGAAGAAACACTGATCAATACGTACACTGAGGAACACTGATCAATATGTACACTGCACTGTGAAGGAACACTGATCAATATGTACACTGCACTGTGAAGGAACACTGATCAATACGTACACTGAGGAACACTGATCAATATGTACACTGCACTGTGAAGGAACACTGATCAATATGTACACTGCACTGTGAAGGAACACTGATCAATACGTACACTGCACTGTGAAGAAACACTGATCAATACGTACACTGAGGAACACTGATCAATATGTACACTGCACTGTGAAGAAACACTGATCAATATGTACACTGAGGAACACTGATCAATATGTACACTGCACTGTGAAGGAACACTGATCAATATGTACACTGAGGAACACTGATCAATATGTACACTGCACTGTGAAGGAACACTGATCAATATGTACACTGCACTGTTAAGGAACACTGATCAATATGTACACTGCACTGTGAAGGAACACTGATCAATATGTACACTGCACTGTGAAGGAACACTGATCAATATGTACACTGCACTGTGAAGGAACACTGATCAATATGTACACTGCACTGTGAAGGAACACTGATCAATATGTACACTGCACTGTTAAGGAACACTGATCAATATGTACACTGCACTGTTAAGGAACACTGATCAATACGTACACTGTACTGTGAAGGAACACTGATCAATATGTACACTGCACTGTGAAGGAACACTGATCAATACGTACACTGCACTGTTAAGGAACACTGATCAATATGTACACTGCACTGTTAAGGAACACTGATCAATATGTACACTGCACTGTGAAGAAACACTGATCAATATGTACACTGCACTGTTAAGGAACACTGATCAATACGTACACTGCACTGTGAAGGAACACTGATCAATATGTACACTGCACTGTGAAGGAACACTGATCAATACGTACACTGTACTGTGAAGGAACACTGATCAATACGTACACTGAGGAACACTGATCAATACGTACACTGCACTGTGAAGGAACACTGATCAATACGTACACTGCACTGTTAAGGAACACTGATCAATATGTACACTGCACTGTTAAGGAACACTGATCAATATGTACACTGCACTGTGAAGGAACACTGATCAATATGTACACTGCACTGTGAAGGAACACTGATCAATACGTACACTGCACTGTGAAGGAACACTGATCAATATGTACACTGTACTGTGAAGGAACACTGATCAATATGTACACTGTACTGTGAAGGAACACTGATCAGAGATTCTTCAGAGTAGGTTTAAGGCTACAATGTACTCAATTTACTTCACAATAATATTAAAATTGAAACCACACAAACTTTCCCCAGAGTGAGTACAGCCAAGAGCTAAACCACACAAACTTTCCCCAGGCTCTGAGCAGGAGTGTCCCTTGCACCTAGTAAGTTTTCCTTCACTGCACCTTCAAACGTATATATACTGCAAATTATATAGCCCAGGTATGTCCACATGCCAAAACTGGCACATTTTGGATCTACCAATTATGGCACAGTTGACATGTCAATTATGAAACAGCACTCCGGTCCTGTAGGGTGACGGATGTGCCATTCTGACAAAAGTGGAACAACAAACCAAAATTAGCACTCCTGGTGAGCAACAGCACACCAAGGATACACAGTGAAGCCATTCAAGCCAAGTCTTGTCTACATGTATTACACCTACACAGACTCGTTGTGGAGGGCATCCTGGGGGCATGCATAGCCTCGTTCCCATGCCTTCTACACGTCTAGTTTCTGATCGTTTACAGTACGCAAAAATACTTTAAGCGGCAGTGTAGAAGGCCTGGAAATGAAGTATACATGCAGCTATAGCACACTAATATGATAGGTATCTTTGGACTAGGAATGATGGGATTTGCACCATTGCAATCAGCATGAATGGAGCATTACAATGATGTCTGTGTTGCTGTCGGTTAAATTTTGATCCAAAATCATGGTTTATAGCCTTTGGCTGACTGCGATTTTTGACAAAAATGTGACCGAGATTAAAGGACATCATCTGAAAGCTCTTTTTATGCTGACCGCAATGACACAATCCCCAGCTAGCCTCGTTCCCAGGCTCTCGTTCTCGGAAGGGAGAAGAGAGCCTGGTAACATTGGGGGGGTTAAACCGTGGACTTCCGCCGCAAGGATTCTCGCGGAACCAATCAGATTGCAGAACGAAAACACGTGAACATGTGACTATTTTGTAGGCGTGTTAACCTTCACTGCCGTGCTAACGCACGAATTGTAGACTCAGAAATGAGCGTCAAAGACGAAGTACCCCTCAAAGGTTGGTGAAAGGCAGATGACAGGTGTGCGAGACGGCCACTGGTCTTAGAGGGCTGTTCACTTCGGTTTGTTTGCGGGATCAGCTCGCTCATCGTCTGTCACCGCTTTCAGGATCTACGGTTCGCAAGGTGAGTTGTCCGGTTTGCTTCTAAGAAGTGTCTCGGATCTCTACAAAGCCGGGGATGCCTTGAGAATGAACAGTAATATTTCGAATAGCGTGTGACTGATTTGTAACTCACGCGACATTTACCACAAAAGTAGGAGTGTCCTTTGTTTATCACATGAACGATGACGCGCCGGAAGTCAATGGTTTGACCCCCCCAATGTTACCAGGCTCTCTTCTCCCTTCCGAGAACGAGAGCCTGGGAACGAGGCTAATCCCCAGCTTCATATCTCATTCACATACCTACACCTAGTGCTTCCAGGTCTACTTATGCATAATTATCTCCAATACCAATTTCAGTTCACTGGTCCATTTTTAGCAGAAATGGCACATCAGTGACCCTATAGAACATGAGTGCTGTTTCTGCCAATTTTGGTTTTATGCCAATGTTGGCATGTCAAAAAGTGCCATAGATTGTAGAAACTGGTTTCCAAAATGTGCCAATTTGGCCACAAAAACATACCTCACATGACCCGTTACATGTAGTCTGGTGTCACGCCTATACCTCACCCGTGCAGGTAATTATTTACTCGAATTTCATATAATCACCCCATGAACGAGCTCTTTGTCGCTCACCTATGATGTCACATGATGCCACCTTCAAGGACCCTCGGCAGCCTTGGTTCACCTCACTGGGACCAAGGTAGTAGGAGAGGATACCGGAGTCCAGGATGAACCAGCGGGGCTGCCATCCTGTGATGAGTGGAGGGGGAGGGGAGGGGGGATAGATTGGAGGGGAGAGCAAGAGGGAGGAAAAGATGGTACAATTCTACTCTGTCTCACTCTCAGATCTCTGAACATCATAAGTGGCTACCTGCAAACATGAAAGATAACCCTGGGCCTACAATGGTGACACACTTTAAGCTCACCAGAGAGATAGTTTGTCCACTTCCAGAGAGTACCTTGCCTAGAGGGTGAGATACCAGGGCTCTGCATGACGCCTAGCATCCTCTACTGACAAGTTGATTCATGAAACGGTCACGGTATGAGCATGAAACGTAAACACACCATGCGCGGAAGTGTGCAACATTTAGAAACAGACAGACAGTACACATAATTATAGTCTATAGGGCTAGGCAGGGTGCTAGGGTCGGAACAAACGGAACAGCCAGACAGTTGGATTACTGGAATGCTACTGGAATGGACCACTAGACTATGGAATACAATCTTGAACACTAAATAATTATTATAACTAAAACAGAGTGACTATACTAGCTGGTCCGACTGGTACCCATGCATCAAGCTGCATTGGTACCCACGGTATCAAGCTGCATTGGTACCCACGGTATCAAGCTGCAATGGTACCCACGGTATCAAGCTGCAATGGTACCCACGGTATCAAGCTGCATTGGTACCCATATGGTATCAAGCTGCAATGGTACCCACGGTATCAAGCTGCATTGGTACCCACGGTATCAAGCTGCAATGGTACCCACGGTCCCCTGGGAGAGTCGGCTTTACATCCCCTCCGAACGATGCAGTGTGAACTACGTATTTCAAGTGATAATGCCTTCAAGAACACACCTCATTTTAGGATATAGAGCTGCACGAGTCAACTCCTAGGAGAGAAAGAAATTGTGGGACTCAAACCAGCAACCGTTTGATTGGCAGAATACTTTAACCACTCGGCCGTCGTATCCATTACAAGTACCTTCCAATTGCAAGGAATTATTATACAAACATTGTGAAGTCAACATTTCACAACACACACACAAACTAAGTCTTCAGTGTACAAAACAAGTGACAACAGCCCACACTGCAAACTCTGGAGTAACGAAGTCATCACAATGAGATCTGATTGCTACCAGCATCATAATGATAAATATTTCATGTGAATAAATAGATAGATAGTACAGAGGTTTCATATTACAAAGTGGTCAAATGAAAATGTTGGTCACCATGCATCAGATAACAGGAGTACCCAGAGGGCTCTGCAGAGGGAGATAAGGATGTCAGTTGGATAGGCAGAGAGAAGGGAAGAAATATGAGATACCAGACAGACGGCTGGACAGATGCAAGGAACAAAACTATCAGACAGGTAGATGGACAGACTGACCGACAAGCAGGGCGGGTAGGAACAAAACTATCAGACAGGTAGATGGACAGACTGACCGACAAGCAGGGCGGGTACCTGAATGCCGCTATCTTCCAGCTCAGTGCTGCTTGTGCTCCGCTGATTGCGTAGTTTCAGCAGCTCCTTGTTCCCCACATTCTCAAAGTAGTGTCTCACGATTGTTGTCACACTGTTGCTGAGGCTCCCCAGCTGCCAGCCGCCACCCTGGGTCCCTGCAAGGGGTACACGGTCAACAGTGAGCATTGGTCTGGAACTGGGATAGAGGTAGTCTCGGAATGAGATGGTACTGACCTTCCAGGCTCTCCTCCACCTGCACTGGTGAGTAGCTTCCGCAAGGATCCACGTCATGTGATTCTCTGCGAATGTGGATGGGAATCTCTGGCTGTGGGCCGGACAGATCAGGGGCGGCAGCAGAGGCATGGAGGCTACTACCTTCGCTGTGAGAACTGCTCTCAAACTGTGATATGAGCATTGCTACTTGTCCATGGGTCTTCCCGTCTGTCACTGTCCCCACACTCATAGTTGAAGAACTGCTATTCTCAGCATTTGGAGAAGATCCTCTCTCCCTCCTCTTTTGAGAGCTAGAAGCTGTGTCAGAACTATTCAGAAGGGCGTGGGTGGGCAGAACTTGAAACGGGTCGGTTTTGGTACGGAGTATGGCACTAGAAGACATCAAATGTTGAAACTGAAAGTGGGTTGGGGAGGCAGGCTGGTCGGAGGATCTTGGAATGAGCATTGTGGTGGAGTTGGCATCTGGAATGAGATTTGAGGTGGAGTTGGTGTCTGGAATAAGATCAGGCGTTGAGCTAGAAGTGACTTCGTCGCTTTCAAATGGAGATCGAGGAGATTCATCGCATGACTCATTCAACCCGTCAAGTGGGTTTTCGTCTTCGTCCTCCCCCGTGCTCTCACAGTCTCCATCATTGGCTTCAGAATCAGCCTCGTGTCCATCACTGCCAGGTGTGTCTACACCACTCTCATTGCTGTACAGCTCTCGATGCAGCCTACGCGGGCCACTGCTGGTACCAGGGACGTCACTAGGCATTACATCACCTTCCTGTGATTGTGACATCTGCTTTCGTGTTAGCAGAGCAGGGAAGGGGCTTTCCGTCATACTTGCTGAAGTCAGAGGGTCAAAGGTCGATGAGTGAGTACCAGTTTCATGTTCCCCATTATCGGATTCTGACATGTCAAGTTTGGAGTATGGGATACCGGAACCGGACAGCCTGTGAGTGGGCGTGTGTTCTGCTGAGGACCTGTGACTCAGGTTCCTCTGAATGCTGCACGTAGAGTTGGAGTGAGAGCCCTTGAGAGGTGTGTCTGTGTGCGAGTCCCCTCTCCTTTCAATGGTACCATTTCTGAAGCTTCTTGTTGAACCGTTCGATCCTTGCCGTCTGTGATTCTTGATACTCTGGACCGACCCATTCGAGCCTGTTCTGTGATGCGTACGTTTGAAACTCTGCAGAAATTCTGCTACTTGTGGGGAAAAGCTGCCCCCTGGTGTGATTGCTTTGTCTTGTTTCTCAGAGGTTTCCTCATCTCTGGCTGGGTTGAGCAGCCGCTGAGTCTCTGCACTGATAAACGGAGAAGCAGCTTCAGACGAGAGTGTTGGAGAGGGAGGGGGAGGGGGGAGGGAGGCAAGGGGAGGGAGGGACTGCCTCCGGGTTAGCATGTCCGTATCTCGTATCTTCCTCAGGAATCCTGGACCTGCCATGCATGAGGTGAGGTACAACAATCATGTCATGCTTGCCTCACACAAGACAGAATATTCACCGGGCAAGAGACTACAATACCCCTAGGATCTCTTACCATTTGGACAACAGTGCAAAGGGGAGGAACCTGAAGTGATGTAATCAGGTGTGCTAAGAGAAACGTACCTTCCTCTTTGTCCGGGCTTAATGTCTTCTCGCTGGTCCGCCTCTTTCGCCGCCATATCTTCTTCCTCCCACTGGTGGGAGTGGCAAACATGACCCCTCGCTCTCCCGGGAGCTTTGGTGAGGTGACCTTTGTAGGAGGCGTGGCAGGGATGTGACCATCAATACGTTCATCCTCACTGGAATCAGTAGTCGCAAGGTTGATGCAGGTTGGGTCGAGAGGCGGGTGGGAGGAGCCTCGGCGCTTCAGCTTGCTGTAGTACTCGTTCAGCTGCCGCTCACGTCTGCAGAGACAGAGCAGAGAGTCAGGTCAGACCATGTGTGGACATAGCTTAGAGCACACATTACAGCCAGGAGCTTACGAGTACATGTACCACAGAAGACTAGAATGGCATGCCACAATACGGGAAAAGAATTTCAGGTGTTTGCGAGTTGGCATATATGAAGGTGCACGACGAATACCGAGTGGAAAAAAAGCGACCGACCGACCGCGGGTAGCACTTCTAATTATTCGGCACTTTTGCATTTTGGTACAAATTTTGCGATTTTACTTCTAATTATTTCGGCAAAGCTTATCAATAAGTAATAAAAACCAGCCGAATTTTTAGAAGATATACGGTAGTCAACATGTATGTGGTTCAACTCTCCTGACCCATTATGAACCATGCACTGTTCATGAGGTTGAAAGATGGATCAACAGAGGTTCAAATGTTCTGGAACCTCGATGTAATGTGAATGGATCCCTTGATAATGTAGTTGTGAATTTGTAGCACTTACCATACACAGAGTTCAGGTGCAACTGCCAATTCAACAATTCATGTTTTGTTTGTTGGCCACGCTACCATGACAGCAGCGCACAATGCCCACGCCCTACATCAAAACACTTACCAAAACTTTAGGTCTAGTCGTTAGCTACTTTTGGTCACCAAGGGCAAAGCATCTCTGCATTTCACTATGCACATCTGGACATCATGACATCAACACAGCCATTCACCTTTTCAGCTCCAGCTCCCTGGAATCCAGCTGTCTCTTACAATTGCTGAGCTTATGGTAGAGCTGGTCAGCATGTTCCAGCCGGTGTTCGTACATCTGCCTCACATCGCGTGCATGCCTGGGGGGGGGGGGGGGGGGGGGGGGGGGGGAGGAGAGGGAGGGGGAAATGAGTGGAGATGAGGAGAGAGGAGAGGTCATAAGGTTTTTCAGCTGAGCTGAATCTTGACCACACCCACCCGGGAGATGTAAAGTAGTCAAGTTCACCAAAAATCCTAACCCTCACAATGAAGTGTATAAACTGGTCTGTCTAGGGTGTGTGTCTCACTTCAGTTCCTCCTCTCTCTGCATGATGAGGCCACCGTCAGTTGGAATTCCCTCTGTCCGTAGCTTGCTCATGTGCCTCTCAATCTCCTCATGCCAGTTCCCCTGAAGAGAGAGGAGAGCAAGGGAGAGGAAGAGCGAGAGGGGTGAGGAGGAGGGAGGATGGGAGGGAGGATGGGAGGGAGGACAGGAGGGAGGATGGGAGGGAGGACAGGAGGGAGGACAGGAGGGAGGACAGGAGGGAGGATGGGAGGGAGGACATGAGGGAGGACAGGAGGGAGGATGGGAGGGAGGACAGGAGGGAGGACAGGAGAGGGAGGACAGGAGGGAGGATGGGAGGGAGGACATGAGGGAGGACAGGAGGGAGGATGGGAGGGAGGACAGGAGGGAGGACAGGAGAGGGAGGACAGGAGGGAGGATGGGAGGGAGGACAGGAGGGAGGACAGGAGAGGGAGGACAGGAGGGAGGATGGGAGGGAGGACATGAGGGAGGACAGGAGGGAGGATGGGAGGGAGGACAGGAGGGAGGACAGGAGAGGGAGGACAGGAGGGAGGATGGGAGGGAGGACAGGAGGGAGGATGGGAGGGAGGACAGGAGGGAGGACAGGAGGGAGGATGGGAGGGAGGACAGGAGGGAGGACAGGAGGGAGGACGGGAGGGAGGATGGGAGGGAGGATGGGAGGGAGAACGGGAGGGAGGACGGGAGGGAGCAGAAGGGAGAAGGGAAGGGGAGGAGAAGGGGAAGGAGATGGAGCTGCTTTAATCAAACTTGATAATAAGGCCATCCAACTGGTCAATCAACATCACAATGGAGGAGAGTATAATCTACCTGAGTTGTCAGGTAGGTTTCCGGTGGAATAGCCAGAAAAGCTCCAGCTGCAAGGTCAAGGTGCATCAGGATTTGACGGAATGAGGGACGGTTCTTGGGCTTTGGTTGCCTAGGAGACAGAGATAGGACCGTTCAATCACTCATCATACTGGGTACGCACGACAAACTTGAAATCAGAAAATCTCTACTACAAAGTTGCAGTTTTCTCTAAGTTTGTATACCAATGCCAGCCCACCAGGTTCCCATGGAGCAGCACACCGGTAATACCTATGCCTTAGGCCGGGGTGCGCTGGCCTCTGAACCTGTAGGACTACACACTAGCTACATGGTCACCAGCATGTGTGGGCCACTAGCATAAATTTACTATAAATAGACAGGATATGTGGAGGGACCGTCCCAGCATCATATCCTCTCCAGGTGCTGACTGAATCACTTGCAATGAAAACAGCAGCTGCTGGCTATTGCTACAGCATACCTAGCAGCTGATTTTAGTAGCCACCTCATGTGACAAATAGCCCAAAAATAGAATATCTCTGCTCCATTGTAACTAGTACACAACTGTGGTCATAGTTCCAAAACCCTTGTACAACCTGTATCCATTGTAAATTCTCCCATTCACCATTGCAATTCTTGTAAAACTCAGTAAAATCTCATCCACTATTGTAAACTCTTGTAAACCCCAGTAAAGTGACCTGAGCACTCACCAGCACATCTCCAGCAGGAGCTTGAGGCCCAGAGGACAGCTGGAGGGGATGGGGAGGTGGAGGTTGCTGCTCCCAACTCCCCAGATAATGGCCGAGCTGCCGACATTCTGTGAGGGAGGAAGGCAAGGGGCGGTCACTCCAACATGCAAGTAGCTTTAGGATAACTAAGCCACTCCTCTCATTACCCCCCCCCCCCCCCCCCCCCCCCCCCCCCATTTGCAAGCTGCTGACTCACGTGGTAGGGCTTCTCGTGGGTGAGCAGTTCCCATAGCAACACACCATAAGACCAGACGTCCACCTTCTCAGAGCAGAGTTCGTGACGTATCACCTCAGGAGCCATCCAGGCAACCGTCCCCACAAAGGTCATCTTGGTACTTTTGTCTCCGATGGAGCGGCTTGTGCCAAAGTCTGAGATCTTGAGAACATCATTGTCACACATCAGGATACTGTGTGAGGGCGTGAGTGTATATGTGTGTATGCGTATGTAAGTGTATCAAGTATGAGTTTGTGCGCATACTTTGCAAAAGCAATTACAAATAAAACATGTGGTGAAAATATTAACGTACCGCCCACACATGCCAAGAGTCAGGTGATGAAACATGACGCTTTGTTGACTGGTGAACTTACATGTCTGGCAAACAGCACTGTCGACCACACATGACCAGCTAGGAGCGTATCTAGGATACAGGCATGCAATGGTTGCCAATGTGTCATGCTGGATATGAATACACTTGGTCTGCAATATTCATAATGAGCGAAACAACTGAATGTGCCTGCACTGTCACGTTCACCAATGAATCTACCTGTCCTGAGTGGATGTGTTTGTAATGGTTGCCAGTGTCAACAGCAGTCATGTGACCGTATGCACAGGGATCAATTAATGAACACCTGTGGTTTTTGCGATTTGCTAGGTAAGGTAGTTTGAATGTGTTTACCATCCAATCGGAACTGGTGTGGGCTTGGAATGAGTCCATCAAAGTAACTGAAGCCATAATATCAGTTTCACACCACACAACTCCATACCGTATGATATGCCTTTAGACTGGCCTCCTTGCCTCGCAAAGCTGTGCACGTCCATACACACAGCTCACAGTTACTGTACATTCACAGCTGTGCACATCCATACATATACATTCACAGCTGCTATACAGGGAATGGTTCCCATACTCTGCCAGTGCCGGGCATCAAAAAGGTTCAGCTGCTAAGGGAGAGTTTGCTGGCCTTTAATCGCTCATTCGTTGCCGTAAATGTCCAGCCCTCATGGCCTTCACACAGAGGCTACATACGCTATACTAACCTGGGAGCTGCAGCAAAGCTGGGATGTGTTGTCCAGATTGCTGACCATGAACTAAAGCCGTGTAACTGCAAGACACCACTTTGAACATATGCCCTTGACCCCCGGGTCCAGGGAAGCGTGACCCACAGATGACAGATATGTTGCAAACACCAGCAATGTTGTGAAGTATGAAAATTAGAGACAATGTGAGGCGGATATTAGCTGAGATTTTACCGATGCAATTACACAAGTGAGGGGTTAAGCCCCTGCAATACATCGTGGTTCAGTAGCATCTGGCCAAGCACTAGCTCACTTGAGGGACTTGAGGTCTCTGTGGATGAACTTCTTGGAGTGGAGGTACAGCATGCCACTGGCCATCTGCCGGGCCCAGCCCACCACCTGCGGGGGCAGGATCTCCGGCTCTCTCTGAATGTAGTCATAGAGGGTGCCCTCGGGACAGAACTCCATGATGACACAGTAGCACGGCGGCTTGGTGCACACGCCCCTGGAAGTGGTGTATGTGTGTGTGTGTGTGTGTGTGCGAGTGAAATGAGCAATCTTGTTAGAACACAAGACCACTCAGTCCCTCCATTATAGCATACATTGTATGTACATGTGAATACAGAGCCGTTACTTAATGTTATGCACACTCACAAGAATTTCACGATGTTGGGGTGAGTCAGTTTCCTCAGCTGTCGTATGTCATGACAATAGCCCGCATCCTTCACCTTTTTAACGGCAATAGGTGCTCCCCGATACTCCCCCACAAACACCGCCCCCTGGGACCCTGACCCAATAAACTCCAGCTCCCGAATGTCCTCAAACGGGATGTCCCAACTGTCTTCCTTTGTCTGAGGACGCTTGTCTTTCTGCACGAAGCTGACAATAGGGCCAAAGCAAGCCCACACCCCGTTCCAGAATCCGTTCCTGTGACCTGATTCCACACTTTCATCCTGCAAACGATGCGAGTTGGTGGTAGACGCCGAGTCATTTGTATCCCTGTCCGCACACAGCACGTGGCTCTCCAGTCTCTCCTCCATTTCCGACAGTGGGAGCGGGTGCTGTTCGCTGAGACTGTCTGCATCAGAAACGTCACTGCTCTCCTCCCCAGCTTCAACATCAATGGCTACCACAGCATCCAAGGCTGAGGCAATCCTACCATCCACCAATGCCTGGTTGCCAAGGGAGAAACCTCTGTCAATTCGATCACCTCCACCGACCCTCACTTCAACCTCAATGGGCTGGCGGATAGCCACGGCTGCACAGGCCATGGCAGAAGGTATCTATGGCACTGCAGAATGTGATATTGAATGAATGAATGAATGAAATATTTTATTTGTGTGGGTGCATGTGACGTTAATATTCTTGATAGAGCTAATAATTTGATTACCCTGTCAGTGTGTTCTGTGTGGAATATGCACATTTTATAATTTTGCATGCAGGCTTTGCGTACCACCATACGGTACGAGCAGGAAAATATTTATAGCTGTGGAAGTGTGCATAAAATCCACATAAATATTTACTGGCATTATTTGCAGTTACCTTATGATCTGATCGCTGCCGTCTTCTCACTTAGATCTCCGCTGCTTCTATAGATCTACTATGCTGCCACCGAAGCAACTGCCACGTATACAAATCGAGCAACAACGGGGAAATCCCTCTTGATACATCATAATGACGACATCCTGTTTCTAATTTTAGATCACGGGAAATATAAATATCAACATCCTATTTTGAGCTATAAATACAATGAGGGAATTGCTAAAAATAACTATAGTGACTTGCATGTGAATGTGGCTTTAGGTGGACTGGTGAGCTTCCTCTACACCTCCAGTTTTTGATTGCAATGCAACTGCACACAGGCCCACAGCATGCATTGGAGGTGTAGGGAACGAGGCTAGGACTGGCAGAGTGCATGCAAGTATCGTGCTCAACTCAGGCTCTGCAGTGCTGGGTTCGAATCCCATCCACCAAAAGCCCTTAGTTTTATCTGCTGAAGGGTGATGCACCAGGAATCCCTCCCAGGAAAACGAAGTTTTGAGCAATGCCATTTATGGACAATTCAAGGAGTTCAGTGATGAGGTACAGACGTTTTGTAGTACCTTACAACATGGAAGGCAAACTGAACTGTAGTTCACTGTTTCAAATCTGAACTGTTGAAGGGTTAATTCTGGCATCAAGAGTAATCACCAAATTTATGGTTATGAGGATGAGGAAAGTGTGTGACAGTATGCAGAGCAGGCCAGGTGAGGTTCACCAAATATGGTTATGAGGATGAGGAGACTGCGTGACAGTATGCAGAGCAGGCCAGGGTTCAGGACAGAACAGAATTGGAGAGAGCTATGAAGTTCCACTGACAGACGCAGCTAGTTTTGTATTCAGCAGAACCAGAAACGACATGGAGGCAACCTGGGAAAGGAGGGAGGAACAGGAGGGGAGGGGGGAGTGGGAGGGGAGTGGAGGAGGGAGTGGAGTGGGAAGGGAGGGGGAGTGGGAGAAGAGGGGTAGCGGGGGAGCGGGAGAGGAGGAGAGAGCGGGAGGGGAGAGCGGGAGGGGGAGCAGAGGGGAGAGAGTGGGAGGGGAGGGGAGGGGAGCGGGAAGGAGGGAAAAGGAAGTACATGTAGCTCTTCCCACACATTCAAGAGGAGAATGAGTGCAAGGCTGAAGGCTAGGCTGGACTATCCATCACCTCCAGTACTTGGTTGTGTTGCAGCTTAGTGGACTTGCCGCTGATGAGGGCCTTGCCATCCAGGTAGAGAGGCCGCCTCCCCTCGTTGCGGATAACAAAGTCCCCATCACTGCTCACATGAATAGTTGCCTGGAAGAGGTCAAAGGTCAATAAGGAGGCATGCCAGACACCAAGCATGTTAGTCCTGGGCCAAATATCCCTGACAATTTACCTAGTATGCCTACCCACTATCCCAAACCAACAAGGAGTAGGGGGCCTTCAGTCTATATCCAAGAGCGACATCACTGACAATTGCGATGAAGTAGACCTGCAAGATTGTTCTTCAGCAGAGATGGACTGTATTTCAGGTTCACTTGTACGTGTTGCTTCAGCCACATTGTCACGTGCAAGTCTACATGTACCTGGTGACCTCGTGCTACATATGTCTCAAGCATGTCCACCTGTTGGTGCTTGGATGTTAAGCTGTACATTCCTGGACATTAAGTTGTACATTCCTGGACATTAAGTTGTACATTCTTGGATATTAAGGTGTACAGTACATTCTTAGTTAGTTATGCAGTACTTTATTGAACTTTAACCTTCCCAACTCCCTTGCACACCTGTTTTCTGGAAATCTTGAATGCAGGAGCTTCAAGAGAGAGGTCAAAGTCCACCTGGCTGGAGGTCGTATTTCTGCCAAGGGTGACAGCGTGTGATGTCATCTGAAACTCCACCACTTTCCCCTTCAAAATGGCATACTCATCCAGACCAAACTCTGCCGAGTGAATCACAGTGTACGCATGATTGTACCATTCAAAATCACGATGTCGAATAATAGCTAGACATCAAGACCATGGGATTTTGAAGCCCAAGCGTCCTGGGATGTAGTGTTCTGAGCACAGTGAGGATGTTACTAAGGGTCTAAATCCTGCAGTTTCCATTGGGGGAGACGTCTAGAGTGTTAGCAACGGCTTATGTTTGACTCTCAACTTGAACGACATCACTCAAGAGGTCTTCACCCCATTCTCAGCCGTACGTTACGTTGCATAGCACCAGTTGCTCTACTCTGTGACTGAAGTGCCCAGTGCTGCAGGCACAAGCTGCTAGTTGTACATGAATAGCCTGAGGCACTTGCAGCCCATGATTCGTGGACTCGCTGGGATTTAGATACCACGTTCTGACCAATCAAGTCACAGAATTTCAAACAGCCATACTCTAATATCATAGCAGATTACCTGGAGTATTGCCAGTGTCGATGATGGTCCTCCAGTCGGGCAACTCCTCCTCCAGCCTCATGATCTCCTTCTTGGCGTGGCGGTCGATGGCCACCAGCTCTGGGATACACAAGGAGTACGCCGATAAGTCTACTCCCCTCTCCATTTTCACCTTCAATATCTACAGACAGCACCCCCCCCCCCCCCCCCCCCCCCCCCCCCTCCATATTACAAGCAAAAAAAAACAACAGGAAGAGCATGGATCTATATCAAGGTACAGTAGTTTTCAAACAGCATAGCCTGGGGCTGGCCATGAAAAGCCCTTGTTGGAGCCAGTTGAACTAATAAACCTAGAGCAGTCCTCACCTCAAACAATCAAGGCTAGCTACTCAGCTAGAAAGTGTAAGCACTTCCCAAACAAGACCTTCTACACCTCCAGTTCTTACAGTACACAAAAACGGTGGGAGCAGAAGTGCATCACAAACAGCTGCTCTGCATCATAGTAAAACTCAGTATACTACAGTATACCTCACCTTGCTCTAGCGCTGCCTCCTTCACGTCCTGAGACCTCCTGAAAGAGACAGAACATTTACAGAGCTGAAAATAAAATTTAGTATTGGTTGGTCAGTATGTCCAGACATATTCAATTTTGCCCGGACATTGAGTTGTTTTGGCTGGACAAAAAAAAATTCTTTCGAAGTCACTATAATTGATGAATGTATGAGTTCCACATGGTGATACTGTACACTAAACGTTAAGCTCAGCGATGGGAGCAACCGAAGATGGACCAAGGCCAGGAGAATCCAAACTTGAGGAGCAACAACACGAGTATGCTGATCAGTTCTTTGCTGCCTTCAATCTTAGACTTGAATTTCACGCACACCTTGTACCTTAGCTCAATTTTCTTTGCTCCCTCGTTCCTTACCTCACAGTCTGTCCAATTTGGCTTGCCATTTCATAAACGTTGTGTGGGGCTACATTTCGCTTCTTTCTTGAAGGTAGCCTCGTTCCCAGGCCCCGCCCAACTTTTCGTCGCTTGCAGTACGGCTACCGAAAGTGGCGTGGGAACGAGGCCAGCTCGAAGGCCCATCAATGGCCATCATCGATCTGTGGCTCAGGATGATGTCGCTTCATGGCCGTCCAGATCGAACCAAGCACTCCACCGGTCCAAGGTAAGACAAGAACAAGAAGTAGCTAACGTAGCTAGCTAGCTAGCTCTCGCGCGCACTCTCGATCTCGATCTCGCGGCGATTGTTGTAGGGCCACGTGCGTTAACGCATGCGCACAACTACTATACTTCACGAGGCTATAGCTAGCGGCTGATGGTACGAGGCTGTGATCGCGACTGTACCACGACGAAACGGCTAAAGAACTGACCGCCACCGTTCTGAGTCACAAGGGATCCTACGTAGGAGAAAGAAGCTGAACGTAGACCATGCTAGCTATTGCAGGCACTGTCACTAAACGTCCGGACAAAGTGGCCAGTCAAGCAACCATTTGTCCGGCCCTTTCCCTTTCTTGTGCGGAAATTGACCGTTGTCCGCACGTTATTTTCAGCTCTGCATTTATGGACACTGTTTCGATGAAGCCTCGAGACATGGTGGACACTGTTTGGATGATGCCTTGAGACACTGTCTCCACCCAGCCCTAGCCTCATTCCCAGGCCTCCCATGCAGCCTGGGAACGAGGCTACACCAAGCCCAAGAACTAGATAAAGGTATGTTCACATGCCAAAACTGGCACATTTTGACAACCATTTTCTACCAATTATGGTACACTGTGACATGTCAATTAGAAATGCATGCAGTTATAGTAGATTAATAGCCTCGTTCCCAGTCCCACGCCCAGCTTTTCGTCGCTTGCAGTACGGTAGAGCGGGGAGGACCTGGTACATTTCCTCACGTGAGCATGACGTAATCAACAAATGGCAAAATTTTCAGAACGAGGACACTACGTTTTGCGTGTTATTCAACTACCTACACTTTCAACGCTCGGTGAGTACGACAGTCGCCCTCCGCTAGCTAGATACGTGTGGTGTGTTACCTGGTACCTTCGTTCTTCTTGCTGTTCTGAGAGACACTACGCCCACGTTAAACTTCCGGTCTTTCTACCCCTTTCTACCCTTGACGTCACTCACGTGAGGAAATGTACCAGGCCCTCCCCGCTTCACCGTTCTGCAAGCGATGAAAAGCTGGGCGTGGGACTGGGAACGAGGCTAGTAGATTAATATGCTAGGTATCTTGGGTTAGGAATGAGATACGAGGCTGGGATTTGCACCATTGTGATCAGCATAAATAGTGCATTCCAATGATGTCCGTTTTGCTGTTGGTTGAATTTTGACCCAAAATCATGAAAAAACCATGGATTATAGCCTTTGATCAAGGGTGATTTTTGAGAAAAATATGACTGAGATTAAAAATCATTTTAAGGACACTATTTAAAAGCTCCTTTTATGCTGACCACAATGGCACAATTCCCAGCTTCATATTTCATTCACATACCATACCTAGTGCAGTGTTCTCTTCCAAGTCTATTCCCAATGTCAAGTTTGGTTCATTGGTCCATTTTTGGCTGAAATGGGACATCATGCAGTCACCATAATTATATAACAGGAGTGCTGTTTCTGCCGATTAAGCCAAAATTGGCATGTCAAACTGTGCCATGATTGGTAGAAAATGGTTTCCAAAATGTGCCAATTTTGGCACAAAAATACCTCCCAAGAACATGACATTCACTCACTGTAGTTCACTGTCATTCAGCTGGTCCTCGGCATCCGCAAAGCTACCCATGGCCTCCCCGGGCAGGATGAAATCCACTGCACGTGGAGGAAGCACAACACAATGAAATGGAAATCGGCAGCACCCAGCAAGTTGCAACCGGTTGCATCGCGGCTACCAGGAGTGCGGTTGCCCCTCGTTAAGATCCAAGCAAAATGGTTGTGTAACAGGCCAGTGTGATGAGTGATCCAGCAGTTGACAATTTAATTTTACATGTAGATCCTTATTTCTGTTGCTATGGCAATAACTCCCTTAGTTATCATGCATACAGGATAAATCTCAGCTGTATCTCGCTAGGTATTCTAATTAGTGCCCACCCCACCTTTCTGGTTGTTGAGCAGAGTGTAGTGTCCCATGAGCACCCAGTGGTGGTGCAGGGAGGTGGCGGTGCGACAGGCGTGGAACACGCAGGGGTTGTCCCGCAGCAGGGCCTGGAAGGTCTCCAGGTGGCCAGGATCCGTCTGAGTGGTGTGTGTGCAGGTGCTAGTCAATTACGGATGCTACGTGCACGTACACACTGCGCTGATAGTCCATAAACTTTGGCTGAGATTCTACCAATCAGAGGACCATATTCATCTGGTGAAATTTCTAGGTGTTAGTAAACACACATATTTACCCCCCCCCCCCCCCCCCCCCCCCCACACACACACACACACACACACACGTCTTGTTCTAAGGAATGGAACTGACAGATGGAATCTTGGCGAGGGTGTCCTCCTCTTCACTGCTCCAGAGGGCATTGTTCAGAGCCATGGTGACCACTCCAGGATGCAGGGAGCGCATAGCCTCCACCGCCAGTCTGGGTGGGTGGGGGGGGGGGGGGGTGGGGGAGTTACGTAGACATTGCCACCTTATTGAGGAGCTCACTAGTCAATTAACGGAGGCAAGGGATGATGGCTACGAAGGCACTGTTTATTGCATTCATCATTCCTTACCAACCCGATGCCCTCCCCCAATCTTACTTTGATATTTGGGGGTCGTAGAGCAGAGCGTACCACCGTTCCTCCACCTCTCGCAGCGTAAACCGGCAGGAGAACTTCACTCCGAGGTGCACAGCTGCAAGGTCATTGGTCTGTTGTACCGCACTGATGAGCATGAGGTCGTCCGTGGGTCGCCACCGACCCAGATCCTTCATCCCTATGGAGACCTACAGGAGATGGAAGGTAGATAGAGCGAAGGAGGACTACCTCTCCGAGACCCATTCATGCTCAACACAAGCGCACCCACCTGTGGCCTGCTGCTCCTCTTCAGTGCAGACTTGGAAGTCTATCGAAATCAAGAGAGGAGAAAACACAAGTGTGAAAACCAGGTATGCCATACAATTGGCACTAATGAGTAGAGCCTTATCTCTGAGTCAAGGCTTTCCAACCGCAAGGACAATATAATACAGAACTGGAGGAGGAAGTGGCACCCACGCAGTGGCCATGTTCCCAGACCACACCCACAGTAGCCTGAGCACCAGAGAGGAACTAGGCTCAGCTCCCTGTGGGTGTGGCCATGTTCCCGGGGAGGAACTAGCCTCGGCTCCCTGGAGGGAGTGGGCACAAGAACACAAATTACTACGCACCCCACCCCTGGCCATTCCCTTCGACTTCTTTGTTGCTTTTTGCAATTGCATCTCCAGCTCCACTAAATCCTCATCGTATGTGCGAGGCCTCTTCACGGTACGGTGGGAGGAACGGATTGGAACAGAGGAGGAGGAGGAGGAGGAGGGGGAGATGGTGGGAGTCACCTTGCTTTTGGACTTGGAGGAACTACCCTTATTACTGATCTGAGCTGGGAAGAGGGAGGGACAAAGGGACGGACAGAGGGAGGAGGGAGGGAGAGGGAGGAAGGGGGGGAGGGAGGAATGGATGGAGGGAGGAGGGAGGGAGAGGGAGGAGGGAGGGACGGAGGGAGGAGGGAGGGAGAGGGAGGAAGGGGGGAGGGAGGGAGAGGGGAGGGTGTTTTGAGTTTGCAGGTACACTAAGTGAATCTGGTGCTTGTAATATAGCATACGAAACTTTTCAGTCCTTGATTCAATGGCTACAAGTCTCGGCCCCAGACCCAAACCCGGATCGCATCTAGTATCACGTGATACTAGATGCGATCCGGGTTTGGGTCTGGGGCCGAGACTTGTAGCCATTGAATCAAGGACTGAAAAGTTTCGTATGCTATATTACAAGCACCAGATTAACGGTATCACGGACTGTACCGGACATACAGACAGAATTCAACATCAAATGTACTGTTGTGGTCTCGCTCACACTTGCCCCATCATACACACACATCGACGAATACCTTTCTTTGTGGGTGTTGATTGTTTCTTTGATAAAGGAACACCCTCTCCAGCCATTAGAACAGAAAATGATTTTGGTTTTCCTGTCCCATGGGCCCCAGGGGGCGTTGTACCAGTCTTTTGACCGCTGGGGGGCGTCGCACCAGATTTCTGACCGCTGGGGGGCGTCGTACCAGATTTCTGACCACTGGGGGGCGTCATACCAGATTTCTGACCACTGGGGGGTGTCATGCTGGTTCTTTGACCACTGGGGGGTGTTGCCACAATTTTGTGACCCTTGGGGGGTGTCATACTAACTTTTTGCTCTGCAGGAAACACTGAGGATGTCCTTCTCTCACCCTGCAGGGGTGTAGTGCCAGATTTTGAAGACGTTGTCTCCTCCTTTGACAATGAACCATTCCCTGACAGGGACGTCAGAACAGCTTGGGATGCATGCAGTGTCTGTGTCGAAGAGCTCGACAAAGAAAACTGCGCGCCATCAGCCGCCTGTAGCACACCTGCAACCAGTGTAGGGTTAGTATTGACCTTCAGCACAGCTGCACTTTCATTTGGCGCGGTAGTGGCGCTCCCAGCCACGTTTCCCGCATCGGTAGTCGATATGAGACCCAAGATAAGGGGTGTCCTGCCCACGGTAGCTGTCTGGGGAATGAGGACGGCGGGTTGACCGCTCTGAGATATGTGAAGCTGGGCGGTCGGTCCACTGGCATGACTTGCGTTTCTTTGGTGCTGTGCAGTGGCGGGAGCCGCTACAATCACGGAAGCCGGTGTGGTGACGGGCAGAAAACCGACCTGCTTCTCTTCTCCAGGTAGTAGCTGCACTGCAGGATTCGAAGGGTCCATGCTCACAGTGCACCACCTGCACCAATGATGTGCATGTTAGGTGAGCTTTAATTGGAGTATGACGGCTCTAACCTATGACGTCACTAATTAGCAAAGCGATGCTGCGCTGGAAAAGTGAGTGTACGTGTCTGTGCTTGCATCAAACCGATGACTCAGCTTTAAGTTCTTACATATAGGGATGAGCATCATGAGGCTACAGCCATCGATTTGTTCAATATCATATTATTTTGTATTATGTGAATATTGCTCTATTATCTATGCCAAATTATACAGAACTCCAATAATATTATTTAGGTAGAATCACTATCACCTAAGAGTGTGTGGAATGGCTGTCAGTTTGGAAGTGGACAAGAGCCCCTCCGATGAATTCTCCCTGAGGAACTGTGCTGTCATCAGTAGTACTGACCAGCTAGCCAGCCAAGGAGTCCGGTATGCAGTGTCCACCTCCCTCCCTCCCTCCCTCCCTCCCTCGATCCCTCCCTCCCTCCCTCGATCCCTCCCTCCCTCCCTCCCTCCCTCGATCCCTCCCTCCCTCCCTCGATCCCTCCCTCCCTCCCTCCCTCGATCCCTCCCTCCCTCCCTCGATCCCTCCCTCAATCTCTCCCTCCCTCGATCCTCCCTCCCTCTCCATCTTAGGTATGTGAAGGTCACAAGTGCTGGGTCTCAGAGGCAGTTCTACCTCACAGTTGTTGCTGATCGCAGGGTACCCAAAGGGCGGATTGGATTCAGTGGTATCCAGGTGCGCTACTCTCTCATCACTAGAACCTGACTGTGACGGTCTTGTCACTAGACCCTGACTGTGACGGTCTTGTCACTAGACCCTGACTGTGACGGTCTTGTCACTAGACCCCAGTGCTATAGGTGTTGCTGGTATCAGCCATACCTTTCCTCTAAGTGTCTTGCAGCACGGGTCTAGCAAAATCCTGTCTCTCCCTCCTCCCTCCCTCCCTGCCGCCTCTCCTCCTCCCCCCTCCCCCTCCCTCACTCACACCCTCCATAATACTATAGACTATAGGTACATACAGTCTGTATGTAGGTAGATATATAGTATCAGTAAAGGCTCTTCTTGAAGCCTGTTTCTCATTTCTCAAATTACCTTAGAGGGATTGGTTGCAGACTCGTTTGAAGGAGGAGATTACAGGTCTGTGAGTGTACCGGTACCACCTCAGTAAGGGTCTAGTGCATGCAGGCACCTCAGACTGTCCCTCTTCTCCCGCAGTTGAACCGGTGTCGGTCAGCAGGGCGACCCACCTGGTGGGGAGCATCTCCCTCGAAGTGGACTTCTACCAGAAACCGAAGTAAGTTGTTAACTTCTCCTTCCCATCCATCCATCCTCTCCATCCTCCTCTTCCTCTTCTTCCTCTTCCTCTTACTCAATCTTTCCCTCCTCTCCCTCCCCCTTCCCCCCACCTCCTCCTCCTCCTCCTTCTCCTCCTCCACTCTCTTTCACTGTAGAAAGGCCCAGCCTGCCATTAACACAGATGACCTAGCTCCGTGGTTCCTGGATAAGTTTCATGATAACATCTTCTGTGCTGGACAATGGGTTAGCATATGCCTACTGTTAATATCCCAAGAACTGGATGTTTAACTCCGCAATAATATTCATGTTTTGACACTGTTTTCAGCTCGTCCTTGGGTTTGAAAAGATGCCGTTATTGAGAGCAACTGTCCTACAAATCACTGGTGAGCATATCTGCCCCCCCCCCCCCCCCCCCCCCACACACACACACACACACACACCTACTCCTACAGCATGCACACATTACATACCAGTTTGTGTTCCTCTCTTCTCAGCGGTAGATGTGGACCAGCTGACAGGGAAAGGGTCAAAAACTTCAAAGAAGGTACATTTACTGTACACCCCATTACTCATGATATCAGTGTCTAGCTCTCCTTCACAATGATACCAGACAAATAATTCCTCCTCTCCCCCTAGATCAACTTTGGTGTTGTCCATGCCAACTCAAGGGTCACCTTTGAAAGAAAACCGGTCAGTTTGTCCTGGTGTTCAGCTGGCTAGGCTACGTACCTAGCCACATGCAGAACCGGTATGACATTTCACTGTCATGTTTGTGTGCAGGAGTCGTCCATCCAGCTGATTGGAAGATTCAAAGGGTGAGTGAGTTGCTATGGTATGACAGTCACATGGCACACACAACTGGTCATATGAACTTTCCCCCTCCCACCAACAGTGACACTGCCCATTTGTCCATCATAAGTCCGGACTGGGATTTTAAGGAAATGGGTATCGGTGGTTTGGACAAGGTAGGCAAATCTTACTCCACCTATGTGTAACAATATCTTGTGCAGAATTTATTTTATTTCTTTCTTGCACAGGAATTTTCAGACATTTTTCGACGAGCTTTCGCCTCACGAGTGTTTCCTCCTGACGTCATCGAACAACTCGGTACCTGTGTAGCTCAATCTCTTCCTTCTGGGAGGGAAAGTAGATTGAACTTTTGTTTGCATGAATGATGCTGCATGCTGCTTGCATTTATTTCTAGGTATGAAGCATGTTCGTGGAATCTTGTTGTATGGACCTCCAGGTATCGTATAGACGTTTCCCCTTCTCTCTCCCTTCTCTCTCCCACCTATAGCTACCCATTTCTCCTCTGCCTCCTCTCTCTTCCTTTCCCCCCTCTCCCTCCTCCTTCCCTTCTCCCTCCTCTCCCTGTTCCTCCCTCTCCTCTCCCACCTCCCCCTCCTCCATCCCCTCCTCCTCTCCCTCCTCCTCCCCTCTTCTCCCTCCTCCTCCCCCTTCCCCCCTTCTCCTCCCCTGCCTCTCCCTCCCCTCCACTCCCTCCTCCTCCCCCTCTTCTCCCCTCTTCTCCCTCCTCCCCCTTCTCCTCCTCTCCCCCTACCTTGTCTCACACTCTCGTACCTCATTTTGTTCACTTTGCAGGTACAGGCAAAACTCTCATGGCGCGGCAGATTGGAAAAATGCTTCAAGCAAGAGAACCCAAGATTATCAATGGGCCAGGTAAAATTCAGTATACATAACTTTGATTCCAAAACTCTGTAAAGTCTGTGGTGTGCATCAATTGGAATGTTTCTGCCCACTCAGAGGTTCTTAACAAGTATGTTGGAGAATCGGAGGCCAACATCAGGTTAGTTTTACACAGATGTACCTCATCAGTTGGAGGTACCATGGCATTTCTCTGTACATAATATCTGATTGGTTATAGTTTGGTCATGTGACATAATTGTTATGCCTGTGTTGTCAAGGGGCCTATTTGCTGCGGCAGAAGCTGAGCAGAAGAAGATGGGCATCAACAGCGCATTGCACATCATCATCTTTGATGAGCTTGACGCAATCTGCCGACAGCGTGGCTCCCTCAGTGGCAGTACAGGAGTGCACGATACTGTTGTGAACCAATTGCTCGCTAAGGTATGTGGGAAGGTGGGGAGGGGTCAGAGGTCAAGAATCTCTCATCGTCTTGTATAGTTGTTCCATGAGTCCTCCCTCCCCTCATCCTCCCTCTCCCCCCCTCCTCCTCCCTCTCCCCCCCCCCCCCCCCCCCCCCCCCCCCCCCCCCCCCCCCCCCCCCCTCCTCCCCTCCTCCTCCCTCTCCCCTTCTTCTTCCCCCCCTCCCATCCTCCTCTTCCTTCTTCTTCTCCTCCTCCTCCTCCTCCTAGATTGATGGGGTGGAGCAGCTTAACAACATTCTGCTGATTGGGATGACAAACCGAATCGACATGATCGATGAGGCTCTTCTTCGCCCAGGACGACTGGAGGTCAAGATGGAGATTGGTAAGCACCTTCTTCCTGTCTCAGGGTACTTAATATAAGGACCATATAATTCGTCCTCCTCTCCCTCCCTCTCTCCCTCCCCCCTCCTTCCATCCCTCTCTCCCCCCTCCCTCCCTCCCTCCCTCCCTCCCTCTCTCCCTCCCTCCCTCCCTCCCTCCCTCCCTCCCTCCCTCCCTCCCTTCCTCCCTCTCTCCCTCCCCCCTCCCTCCCTCCCCCTCCCTCCCTCCCCCCTCCCTCCCTCCCCCCTCCCTCCCTCCCTCCCCCCTCCCTCCCTCCCCCCTCCCTCCCTCCCTCCCTCCCTCTGTTCCTCCTTCTGTCTCTCCCTCCCTCCTTCCATCCCTCCCTCCCTCTCTCCTTCCCCCCTCCCTCCCTCCCTCCCTCCCTCCCTCCCTCCCTCCCTCCCTCCCTCCCCCCTCCCTCCCTCCCCCCTCCCTCCCCCCTCCCTCCCTCCCTCCTCCCCCCCTCCCTCCCTCCCTCCCTCCCTCCCTCCCTCCCCCCTCCCTCCCTCCTCCCCCCCTCCCTCCCTCCCTCCCTCCCTCCCTCCCTCCCTCCCTCCCTCCCTCCCTCCCTCCCTCCCTCCCATCCACCCTTCTAGGCCTCCCTGATGAGGAAGGCAGGCTGGAAATCCTCCACATCCACACAGCTCAGATGCGAAAACACAAGAAACTGTCCCCAGAAGTGGACATGGCTTACCTCGCCAAGAAGACACGGAATTTCAGTGGTGCAGAGATTGAGGGCCTTGTAAGGAGTGCCCAGTCCACGGCCATGAACAGGATGATCAAGGTACACCAGGAAAATACTGGTCACTTTTTCCACATGCAGCATGTCTGATGTGTACATGTAGTTGGGTTGTCAATACATTCTTCAGTCAGGGTAATTTATTCTTGATTGTTTCCATGGCAATCCTGCGCAATACAACTCTGCACGCAGGCCAAAGACAAGGTGACCGTGAGTCATGAGGATGCTGATCGACTGAGGATCACCAAAACAGACTTCGAACATGCCCTCCAATATGATTTGAAGCCGGCATTTGGCATCAGTGATGAACAGCTGGATAACTTTGTCTTCAATGGTGGGCTCTGGAGTCCTAGATTGTGTTATGTGGAGGTCATGTGATAGTAGAATGCAGTAGAATGACAGTAGAATGTAGTACAACGACAGTAGAATGCAGTAGAATGACAGTAGAATGTAGTAGAATGACAGTAGAATGTGTTGTCTCTGTCCACAGGTGTAATCCCTTGGGGCCCCCAGGTACAGGAGGTTCTAGATCTTGGCAAGGCAGTGGTACAGCAGACCATGGAGAGCGTGCGGACACCGCTGCTTAGCGTACTGCTCAGAGGTACCTTGAAACACGAAGACAATTATGTTATCTTCTAGTCTAGTATTTTTTTCACCACACGCACAGGGGGGAGCCTGGGAACGAGGCTAACCTCGATACACGAAAACAAACTAGTGTGCTATACCTCCCTCCCTCCCTCTGCCCCTCCCTCCCTCCCTCCCTCCCTCCCTCCCTCCCTCCCTCCCTCCCTCCCTCCCTCCCTCCCTCCCTCCTTCCCTCCCTCCCTCCCTCCCTCCCTCCCTCCCTCCCTCGCTCCTCTCCAGGTGATGTGGGTTGTGGCAAGACTGCCCTGGCGGCCCACATTGCCCGTGAGTCTCACTTTCCCTTCGTAAAGGTTGTCACTCCGGAGAACATGGTGGGTTTCAGCGAGGGTGCAAAGTGCCAGGCGATCAAGAAGGTGTTTGATGATGCGTACAAGTCAGAGCTCAGCTGCATCGTCATTGACGATACTGAGCGGTTGCTAGGTAAGCATCACAGGATGATATCATGTGATGCCATGTGACCTGCTGTGTAAAATCAATAGCTATTGTGTATCTGTACAAGGCATTGTTGTGGCAGTGGCAAGCTAAACATTCACCTTTGTGGATTCTCCTCCACAGACTATGTTGCCATTGGTCCTCGGTTCTCCAACCTTGTTTTGCAAGCGCTGCTTGTTCTTCTGAGGAAGAATCCTCCAATAGTGAGTATCCTGCACACAGTTTGGACACGCGGTACTTGCCCAGCATACCTGGGTGTATACCCCCCTCCTTCCCTCCCTTTCCCCCACCCACCCTCCCACCCACCCTCCCTCCCTCCCTCTCTCCCTCCCTTCAGACACAAAAGGTGCCCCACAAGCTGCTCATCATTGGCACTACAGGATTGGATGATGACGTTCTGGAGCTGACCGGTATCCGAGGAGCATTCAACAGCTGCATTGAAGTTCCCTATCTCACCACTGGTGCAGAGGTTGTCGCGGTGATCAAGGTAGCTACACTCCTGACTACCCTCTCACTCAGAGGAATAGCAGAGTTGAGCTGGAGTTGACTAATTAGCCCAAATTTGAAATTGCGCTGCACAAAAGTCCCCACAATCAAGCAGTTCAAGTAGTACATGTAGTGATGTGTTACACAACCATTGTGGGTGGGCTAGCCCAGGGATCAGTGTTGGCTATAATGATAACTTCTGCCCTGCCTGGGCAAGGAAGGCTCTGTCACCTTATTGGAATGTTGGCATGAGAATTGAACAGCTGGAATGGGAATGAAACCCAGTTACTAGTTAGTATTGGAATTACTATTTGCTGGTGTAGTAATCATTTGTAACTGCCAGCTGATTAGCCAAATGGTGTAGCTGAACAGATAGTCAGATACCACCTTCGAGTCGACTAGCTAGGTTACAGGAAATGACATCATACATTTCTTTGTCGTATCTCTCCAAGGAATCCAACATATACAACTTTGCTGAGGACCAGCTCACAAAGCTGGAGGAGAAACTGAAGGGGAAAAGGTAATAGAGAACACAGTTGCCATGGTAACAGATGTCTGAGCTCAAGATTGTGTGTATGATCTGTTTGTTACTGCAGGCTGTACATTGGTATCAAGAAACTTCTTGCATTGATGGAGGCATCTCTGCAGGTTAGCCCAGCACTGTAATTTCGTACATACCCTACATGTCACATGACATCACATGACAACCGTGTGACAGTGACTATAGCCTTGTTCCCAGGCTCCTCCCCACATGCTATACTGTACAGTATGTGACAAGAAGCTGGAGAGGAGCCTGTAAACAAGGCCAAATCACTAGAGCACTGTGGTGATGTCATAATGATATCACTATGTTTCACTGCACAGACGGAGGACTGTGTTGCCAGTCTGATCCGGAGGCTACAGAAGGAAGCTAAACTGAAATGACTCGGACTTTCACTTTCAATAAGTAATATTGTTTTAATAATTTCAAGTTGCATCTACATGTCATAACTGTGGCAGAGTTAAGTATCTGTATGCTCATGTGGTGTATGCAGTGTAGGTATGGATCCCCACCTAAGTACAGTATGTAATGAGCTGATACTGGGACCAGTACAATTTGGGGAGCAATTTCATAATTATGTTTGTGGTTTGTGGTTGCATGCCTGTAGCTATCTCCTAAACACAAGCTTGTGCTATACGATCGAGCCTGCATGCCACCTGCACCACACTAAAGGATATAGCTTATAAGCCACCATGCACTGACAGCCCCTTTCATTTGGAGATGTGGCTCATGGCCATGAATAAAGTGACGATTTTGATAATTTGTGCTGCCATAACTCCACAACAGTACTTAAGCTACATAAGTTCCAGCATAAACAGCAGCCACTGGAGTTTCTATAGCCAACCATGACTAATTGTGTTTTGACTCTAGGGGTGCACGCCCTGAGACACACACCTGTGAGGAATATTTGCATCTGATAGACTGATATACTCAGGGCCATCTATCATTGCGTAATTGCACACTGATGTGTGTGGTCTGCTAGTGTGTGTTTGAATGCAAGATGAGCTCCCTGCTAACTGCAACATTGTGTGCAGTCTGCCTCCTGGTATCACTACACCACTCCACTGCCCTAGGTAAGCACACACTAATGTAGCTGGATATGCATGCATGATTGTACTATGATATGCATACTATGGAACAGCATGCAACATGGCAATAGGATGTGCCTATATATAGTCTAAAGAAGAAGTATCATAAGGCAGCACTAACTACCTAAATAGCTGCTGGTAGCTAGCCGTTTTATGTACATATGAAAATAGTATCTCCCTAGAATCAAATTCTAGTTATGTCTTTAAGTTCCCTGGCATTCATATTTGCTCCTGCAGAATGCCTGCATGAGTATATCCAGCAGCCCCCTACAGCTCTGAGATGCAATCCATTTGGCTCTAGTCTGCAGCTGCTCTGTGTTGCAACTGGGCCGCTGGACCCACAGTTTCAGCTCACGTGGTACTCCAGTCCAGCAAACAACTCAGAGAATGTTGTTGAATTAAGTTCACTGCCAGGGTACAGCGTTCAGACTGTAGTGCTCAATAATAGCGGACAGGATCTGAGAACAGTCTCCTCTATGCTCGTCACAAGTCAGATTGGAGACAATCACACGCACAATGTCATGCTTATGGTGTAGGATAGAAATCAATGGTGAGCCTCTGCCTGTGCAGAGCAGCAGGCTGTGTTTTTTTTGGAGCAGATGAACTATTCTGGTCTCCCCAATTAACACTTAATAACAGCAATACTATGTCCTCTACAGCAAACATCAATGTCACTGCTAATGGTGGTCCTGCAGGCCCTTCCCTTCCCACCACTGACAACACTCCAGTACCAACATCCACTGTCACACTGTTGGCACCTGAGCCAGAGTCCAGCACGCTCCCCGATGTTAGGGTTGCCACGATAATGATCTTGTTCGCCATCATTTCAACTCTGGCCATCACCATAGTGATCCTCTACCGCTGTGTTCACACAAACTCCAAGAGGACAGGAGGTACACTAGTAGTTAAGTGTGCTAGCCATATAGGTGTAGAAACCAGTACGTGGGGCAAAAGAGTATATGCCCCCAATATTCTGGGTGATTATGTGTACACAATTAATGATGATGCCAAACTTGAAACCTCAGTCAATGTTCATTCACTAACACCCGAGCACGATGCCATAATTAACACTTCCATGATTTCCTGCAGATACAAGCACACCTTACCCTTCTCCACAAGCCTTCCTCCGTGAGAGTGCTGATGGAGACTATATAGACCCTTCAGCTGCATACCCCCTCTACCACAACCTCACAACTGAAGCAGCCAACACAGAGATGGGTCCACCAGATGAGAGGAAGGAGGTCTACCAGAGCCTCGACCCCACCTCAGTGGACTACACTAGCCTCTACATGACCACCAATATGCAGGGGAGTGTGGCTCCCACTGTGCAGGAGGGAGGAGGGAGTACGTCATTAATTGTTGACAGAAGGAAGAGAGACCCTCCAAATTTGTATGCCAATGTAACATCAGACTAATTAATTGCTTTTGGTTTTGGTTTGGTTCATCATGAAAGATGCTGACCATATGCACTATTACACTACAGCAGGTGTCTTTAATCATGGCCAGCAACAACTTGTTGTATTTGTAGCACAGTTCTCGTGAATCCACTCAAGCAGTGTATGTACTTTTATACTAGGTACATACATGAGATATTGCACCTAGGCAGCACTGACTATATTTACCTCGTGCCATACTGGCCTCTCAACTGCATATTTATCTGCTATAAATTATATAATTACGATTGTATATGGCATTATGCTAGTAGGTACCCATGACTGCAGGAGTATAAGTGCCTTTGATCGTAGCTAGTTATAACTAACCGCTTTAGTATTCTCATTATCCTTTGTTTTACTTTTGATGCAGTTGCAGGTTAACTGTGCTTGTAGCTGCTCGTACCCAGGCCCCACACTGCCAGGAAACCGTCATCTTCACAGGAGTACTATTGTGACAAACGTCACTGTATTTTTGTTTCCAGTTGGGAATGAGCAGAACAATAAGTAGGAAGTATCCGGTATCACTGTGGTTTGATGTGTTGACCAATTATTATGAACATTCCATTGGTTTCCATGGGTCGTTGAGTATCTCTGTACCTGACTCTGATCAGAGACTCTCAGCAACCCAGCCATTGGAGTGTTCATAATAAGTAATTGGTGAACGCATCAAATGACAGAGATATTCGATACGAGATTGATAGCAGGATTTTCTGGAGCAGTAAATAGCTAACTATGTAGTCCAGCACAGTAAGTAGATATGTAGGTAGTTTTTAACACTGATGAGACTGCACTCTGTATTTCCATGTCCATGGACAATAACAATCATCTTCCAGGCACATCATTCCATGCGGGTTTAGCTCAACAACCCCTGAGTGTTTAGCTACTCCAGTTTCAGTGAGCTCACACTACAGCTTACTGGTTGAAATGGTAAATGCTATAGAGCTAATTCCTCAAGGCCTAATGCAGCACTGACTATATTTTGCCTCGTGCCATACTACTGCATATGCTATGATTGTATATGGCATTATGTTAGTAGCTACCCATGACTGCAGGAGTGTAAGTAAGTACCCTTGCGCTAACTAGTATTCTCATTATCCTTTATTTGTGATAAACATAAACTTTTGATGCAGTTGTACACTCGTACCCAGGCCCCACACTGCCAGGAAACTGTCATCTTCACAGGAGTACCATTTTGACCACGGACACTGTATCAAATTTATGTTTCCAGTTGGGAATGAGCAGAGCAATAAATATAGGGAGTATCTGGTATCACTGTGGTTTGATGTGTTGACCAATTATTATGAACATTCCATTGGTTTCCACGGGTCATTGAGTATCTCTGTACTGCAGTTTTCATGAACCTTGCAAAGTGGAGACAGTAGACGCACAACGATTACACAATAATTCAATCAGCAAATTTGCGCACCAAGTGTGCATAAACCATTCAAGTTGATCTCTGTCACTGAGAGCAGCGACCAAACTCCGTAGCTAGCTGTTAGTAGAGTGCGTAACAAGAGTACTTAGCCTCGTTCCCAGGCCAGCCCACCAAACATTGCTACATATCACTAGCCAACACTGATCCCTGGGCTAGCCCACTGAACATTGCTACACTGATCACTAGCCAACAGTGTTGGCTAGTGATCAGTGTAGCAATGTTTGGTGGGCTAGCCCAGGGATCAGTGTTGGCTAGTGATCAGTGTAACAGTGTTTGGTGGGCTGGCCCAGGGATCAGTGTTGGCTAGTGATCAGTGTAACAGTGTTTGGTGGGCTAGCCCAGGGATCAGTGTTGGCTAGTGATCAGTGTAGCAATGTTTGGTGGGCTGGCCCAGGGATCAGTGCTGGCTAGTGATCAGTGTAACAGTGTTTGGTGAGCTGGCCCAGGGATCAGTGTTGGCTAGTGATCAGTGTAGCAATGTTCAGTGGGCTAACCCAGGGATCAGTGTTGGCTAGTGATATGTAGCAATGTTTGGTGGGCTGGCCCAGGGATCAGTGTTGGCTAGTGATCAGTGTAGCAATGTTTGGTGGGCTAGCCCAGGGATCAGTGTTGGCTAGTGATCAGTATAACAGTGTTTGGTGGGCTGGCCCAGGGATCAGTGTTGGCTATATGGATAACTTCTGCCCTCCCTGGGCAAGGAAGGCTCTCTCACTGTATTGGAATGTTGGTATGAATACTGAACAGCTGGAATTGGAATGAAACACAGTTAGAATTGGAATTACTATTTGCTGGTGTAGGAATCATTTGTAACTGCCATCTGGTTAGCCAAAACTGTCCATTGGAGTCAGACACCACCTTAGGGTAGCTAGGATACAGGAAATGACATCATTCATTTCTCCATGTCGTATCTCTCCAAAGGAATCCAAAACATATACAACTTTGCTGAGGACCAGCTCACAAAACTGGAGGAGAAACTGAAGGAGAAATGGCAGAGAAGACGGTTGCCATGGAGACTAATGCCCATGTAAGGTCAATTTTGATTTTTTGTTCATGCAGGCTGTACATTGGTATCAAGAAACTTCTTGCATTGATGGAGGCATCTCTACAGGTTAGCTAGACACACCATCATTAACTAATTACGTGACTGCATACTGTTTACTTTCATCCTGGCACTTAGTCTCAGTACTGAGACTACCTAGCAGAGACTACCTAGCACTTTGCACATAATGATTGACAGGCCACTGCAATAATTCACTGACATCATTATGACTGTTGATGTCACATGAAAACTGTGGTGATGATCATAGATAAGGCTGGGAAGGAGCCAGGAAATGAGGCTGTATAGCAGGTGATCACTGTGTGATGATTGTTTCATTACACAGACGGAGGACTGTGTTGCCAGTCTGATCCAGAGGCTACAGAAGGAAGCTAAAATATTTTCACGCTTAGTTTCATGTACACATACGTCCAGTATAATACAACCAAGGCTGATATCTGAAGCCATTGATGGTAGATTCTGCTGCTCCAGGGTAGATTAGGTTAGTAACACAAAGTGATGTACCAATAGGAGAACAGAACACCAAAGGGAATTTCAAACAACGCAGCTAGGGAACGACAACACAGCTGGGCAAAACTGGCTTGATGGCAGTTTAGAAACATACAATGTCATGTAGGAATGGCCATCTCATGATAGGAAGTGTAAAATGAAATGAAATGAAATGAGCAGTTCAAGTAAAATCGAAACTTGGTTAGAGAACAAGCTTTGCAAAGACAAGAAGACTAACAATGTAAACTTTCAGCTTGTATAATAACATGAGCTTATGAGTGTTGCGAAGCAGCGCTCATAAGCTCCTGTATGTAGCAAACGACAATAATTTATGTATGTGCTAGGAATGTCATTAAGGTGTGGATTTATTTAAACTGATTACATAATTATGATAAATTACAAGGCATATGCAAATGTGTCCGTAGTGCCCCCCCCCCCCCCCCCCCAGTGTTAATGGCAGCATACCCCTCCCTCCAACTTTATGCACTCTGCCCTACAGCTAGCCTAGCGGTGACACAAAGACTGCATGGTCCTTGCCCCAGGTTTCTATCTTTCGTACTTGTTGGCAAATTACATTGCGTAGTTTGTTATGCATTATCTGCATTGCAATTAAATATTGTCATCCCATGATGTTTAACCCTTTAACCACCGAATTCTTCCCACCAAGACAACACATTTTCATGCATTCAGCGCACACCACTTTCGTAGGTACTCCTCTCCCACAGCATACGCTCCTCAGCGGCCAAACTTGGTGGGGCCCGCACACATGGAGAGACCCCTCTGGCAATACCGTTAATGATATTCATGACCCCCCACAAGGCCAGCAATCGGAGGTCAAATGTGGATGTCAGCCGGATTTTCGCCCAGCATTTCCCTAAACTTGGGCCAGATCTGACTGATGGCACACCTTACACCACCAATTTGCATGTTTTCTTGAGGCCCTGGGTGGGGTCTATGAATATCATTAGAATCAAAAATCCTCGGGCCAATGAATCTCATTAAAATAAAATAAAAAATGCCCACGACAGGCGAAGGGGGGGGGGGGGGCCCTGCCCCCCCTTTCGAAACCCCCTTGCCTTTTGTTTAGTGGGGAAGGCGCGCCGAAATCTGACCAAATTTTTGGGTTCGTCCCTCAAAATTGTCCCTAGGCCCTCTGAAGACTTTTTGGTCTCTTTTTGGACTGATGAGAAGCCCTATGAGTGCATAGGGTCAAAATGACGCCTATAGACGTCAATGGGGCTTAAAGGGTTAATACAACTTGGAGCCAAGGATTAAGTTGTGCTGTGTCCTTTCAAATTGTGTGGATGTGTTTTGACTCAAGGGGACACACCCTGTGACATACATACCTGATACCCAGGACCTATTGAGAGTATTGACCATTGGTCAATTAATGTCAAACATCTTCACAGCTGGAAATAACATTTAGTGAGTGGCCAGCTATTGATCAGAGATCAGCAGTAGCTATGTTCAAGGCATTGGAGCTCATTTTCACAGTTCTACTGATATCACCTTCCCTGTGCATTGGTCAAGGTAAGAGTCACTTTATAGTAGTAATTACTGAGTGATTATAATGGTGTTTTATTTGGTCTTTGATTGTGTAGGGAGTTGTGAGTATGTGTCTGTGCAGCAGCCACTAGCCCAACTGGACTGCAACCCATGGCCCTATATCCAGCAGACGGGCTACCTTAGCCTGCACTGCGACATTACTGGACCCCAAAGAGATGAACTTTCATATGTAATTATAGCATGGTTTATGCATAGGAGGGACAGGGAACCAGTCATGTCTAATGCAACACAGATACACTTAGGCACACAGAGAAACTCGGGCCCCACTTCCAGTGCTGATAAGCTGAATGGGATGAAGAGGGTTAACTTCACTTTGAGGATTAATAATGTGACCTCAGCAGATGTTGGGTGCTACTGGTGCAGGATAGAAGTGCAGAGGTCAGGATGTCCGGTCATGGTGTTTCAGAGCAGCACCTTCTGCTTGTGTGCAGTGGAAGTCTATTCTAACCTGAGTACTTGTACTGTGCTACCAGGCAATGGCACACCGGTGTGCGGTGGAAATAGCAGCTGCAGCACTCAGACCATGAATGATACAACTCTTGTTAGCAAAAACTCCACTCTAGCATCTCAAACTGCAGTGCAATCTGCACTCTCACCGGCCGCCATCACCTCAGTGTATTCTGCAGCTCCCTCTCTCTCACTTGCGCAATTGAGATCCAGTGCTGTTGTGATTGGTACACTACATCCAGTACACACTGCTGCACTCAGCTATTTCTTAGAGTCTAATGCAGCTCCTAGCACTGTACCAGCATTCACTGTCATACCGATGGTACCTGAGCCAGATTCCAGCACACTGCAAGTGGCCCTCTACGCTGTGGTTTTAGTGATAATACTAGTGATCTTATGTTTCATCGCTGCTGTCACCATAGTGATCCTCTACCGCAAGACAGGCAGTCATGCAAAGTTCAAGACAGGAGGTAACTACACCTGCTTTGGCATTTATAAGTGTGCTAGCCATATAGCTACATAGGTGTAGGAAATTCATATGTGTCTTTAATTTCATTTGCAATACGTACTGTTAACACCCAATAATTGACATACACAGTCAGCACTTCCTTGTTTTCCTGCAGGTACAACTGCACCTTACTACTCTTACTCTTCACCACAAACGTTTTCCCTCCGTGAGAGAGCTGATGGAGACTATATAGACCCTAGCCTCGTTCCCAGGCCTCCCACGCGGCCTGGGAACGAGGCTATATAGACCCTTCAGCTGCATCCCCTCTCTACCACAACCTCACACCTGAAGCAGCCAACACAGGGATGGGTCCACCAGATGAGAGGAAGGAGGTCTACCAGAGCCTCAACCCCACCTCAGCAGACTACACTAGCCTCTAGCTACATGACCACCAACATGCAGAGTAGTGTGGCTCCCACTGTGCAGGAGGGAGTGAGGGAGTACGTCATTGTTGACAGAAGGAAGAGAGACCCTCCAAATTTGTATGCCAATGTAACATCGGACTAATTAATTAATATTGCTTTTGGTTTTGGTTTGGTTCATCATGAAAGATGCTGACTATGCACTATTACACTACAGCAGGTGCCTTTAATCATGGCTAGCAACAACTTGTTGTATTTGTAGCACAGTTCTCGTGAATCCACTCAAGCAGTGTATGTACTTTTATACTAGGTACATACATGAGATATTGCACCTAGGCAGCACTGACTATATTTACCTCGTGCCATACTGGCCTCTCAACTGCATATTTATCTGCTATAAATTATATAATTATGATTGTATATGGCATTATGCTAGTAGCTACCCATGACTGCAGGAGTATAAGTGCCTTTGATCGTAGCTAACTAACTGCTTTAGTATTCTCATTATCCTTTGTTTTACTTTTGATGCAGTTGCAGGTTAACTGTGCTTGTAGCTGCTCGTACCCAGGCCCCACACTGCCAGGAAACTGTCATCTTCACAGGAGCCCTATTTTGACAAAGGTCACTGTATTTTTGTTTCCAGTTGGGAATGAGCAGAACAATAAGTAGGAAGTATCCAGTATCACTGTGGTTTGATGTGTTGACCAATTATTATGAACATTCCATTGGTTTCCATGGGTCGTTGAGTATCTCTGTACCTGACTCCGATCAGAGACTCTCAGCAACCCAGCCAATGGAGTGTTCATAATAAGTAATTGGTGAACGCATCAAATGACAGAGATATTCGATACGAGATTGATAGCAGGATTTTCTGGAGCAGTAAAAAGCTAACTATGTAGTCCAGCACAGTAAGTAAATATGTAGGTAGTTTTAACACTGATGAGACTGCACTCTGTATTTCCATGGACATGCAACAATAATGATCATCTTCCAGGCACATCATTCCATGCAGGTTTAGTTCAACAACCCCTGAGTGTTTAGCTACTCCAGTTTCAGTGAGCTCACACTACAGCTTACTGGTTGAAATGGTAAATGCTATAGAGCTAATTCCCCCCAAATTGCAATCCATCAAGTTCCAAAGAGAATCCATCTGCATGCTAGGTATAGGTATATATATCTGATTCTGATCTTGATCTGATTCTGATCTGAATACTGGGCAGGCAGTATATACACTGATGGTGCCCAGGGGGCACAGCCCCAGTATACACTGCAAGGGGCACAGCCCCAGTATACACTCCCAGTTACATGTAACAGGACAAACACACAGTTCAGAATTGGATAACAGCTAGCAGATGGATGCTCTTTCAAGCTTGATGGAATCCATCACCCCCTCACAGTTCCATCAACAACACGGTCACCATCTGCTAGCTATCATGATACATGTATTCGGTTCTGAGCCAGATAATTTTATTTTATAAGAAACCACCATGTAGAGTGGCTAACGAGGTAACCGGAATAGCATGAATGCTAATATTAACCAGTACCCCGGGACCAACGGCTTTACATCCCCTCCGAAGGATGCGGTGTGAACTGTATCAGGTGAAAACACCTTCAAGAACACACCTACTCATTTGTAAGGGTAGAGCTGAGTCAACTCCTAGGAGAGAAAGAAAATCTCTCCTATGACGACAACGGTGGGATTCGAACCCGCAACCTTTAGATTAGCAGTCCAATGCTTTAACCGCTAGGCCACCACTCCAGTCACCCCTAAATAGCCAGCAGGTGATGCTCTTTGAATGGTGAGGGAGAATGATGGTTGGTAATTATGTCTTAGAATTCTTTTCATAGTACATACAGCAGGAATGCATAAATAATAATAAGCATCATTATGGATAGAGTGAGGTCATTGAAACTGGAGTATCCTCTTGTCACTTTAACTGAGCATTTTCGCAATGTACCTGTTTGACGAGGCAAACATTCACAAACCCTGATTCTCCGAAGCTGACATGTTGATGTGGTCTTAATCTCCACAGCCTGCTCTTCATGCTGGAAACTTGCAGCAGTAGCTTGTATATGTATCGGTTGTGGAGTAGCTATAACAGCAGCAAACTTGTCAGCAGTCACCTTCTAAACCTTGTCTTCGTGCTGGAAGTTACTGCAAAGCTGTACTCTACTAGCTCTACATAATTATTGAATAGCAGCACAAAATCTCTAGGCCCCATGTATACATGTAGGTAAACCAAGATAGCAGGGTGATGACGTCATAGAGTCACTAGAGCGAGCCGCCGGGCCGTACCGTGTACGTACCAGTAGAAGTGAAGATCAAGCGTAAAGATACCCTGGACAAAGGTAGGATAGCTGATTATCATTTTAGGTACGTGAGGTGCAGGTGCCAGACAAGTTGCCGGCTGGTGCATGGTCTGGCGAAGCCCAGACTTTCGGCATACGGTGCGCGGAGAGTCTGGTGGTAGCTACGTGGTTTAGGTTTTTTGTAGGAAAAAAAAAGCAACATAGAAAAGATCTATACAAACAATAGAGCCAGCCTACTACACATTGAAGAGAAAATGTGGTTCACAATAGTGTAATAACAAAACGGGGTAGGAAAAATTGTAATGACTAAACTTTATTGTATGAAGCCATAGAAGATGAAAGGGCCGAAGCGTGCTTTGTTTTCCGTAGTGCACACAGTGTGCTATATTTTCCACAGGTAAATATAGCATCGGAAATAGCGCTCCGTACGTGGTGCAATAAACCAGTTAAAGTACCGCTTACGCTCGTGCACTACGGAAAATATTGCACGCGGGCGTGGTCTCGAGGCAAATATAGCACTCGGCTTCGCCTCGTGCTATATTAGCCTCTCGACCACGCCCTTGTGCAATATTTCCCGTAGTGCACTCGCAGCGGTACTTTAACTAGTATATACACCAACAGCAAATGATTTGGGCAGTAGCCACAGCTGCTGAAGGTTGTGGATTCTTTCGTGAAAGGGCGTGATGCGATGCGCACACGGCGACGTCAGTTCACCGTAGTTTGTGATGTTGGGGTGCAGCCTTCAGTTCAGTATATTGAGTAGGGTCTATGGCAGTTAACTTTGATTTGATAATTAGCTGCATCTCCAGTACAGAAGGTTTTCATGCAGTTCCTGGGGGCCGGGGTTAGTCACCATTGCTCCAACTTGTTTTTCTCAGGGAGGGGCAAAGGGCAAATTCCTTTTTAAAGGCAAACGACCCTTCAACAGAACAATTCAACCAAGGGCTTTAGTGGGATTCAAACCCAGGACAGAGTCTGAGTTGAGCGCTAGAGACACCACTGCACACCCTGGCCATCTGTCAGCATATTTAGCATTTTACTTGCTAAGTGAGAGCTTTTTTCACCAGCATGCCGTACAGTGGTGTAGGCCCTAGAGAAGCCACCAGTAGCAGTGTTACAGACTAGGTGTATACTGTGTTTATTCTAATAATCTGGATGAGATGTCTAGAGAGCCGTGGCAGGAAGCCCTATACTTGGCTCTCATAGTTTGCTGATTTGCTGAAGCCATTGACAGTCAATACTCATTAGGAACCTGCAAGAAATATTGCAATTAGACATAAATTTCCACCATCAATTGTAGCAGTTTTTGAAGCATGCAGTAGTTATGCTAGCTTGCTAGCTTGGTTGCGCTGTCATACTTTCAGCTTGCTCATGCTTGTGCAGTGTGGGATCCTCACTGTCTACAAAAGGACATTGAAAAGCTAGCTCGAGGCAGTGGCTTGTAAGATCTCCAGCACATCCTTGGTCTTCCAACCATTGATGACTGTCAAATCTTTCTCAAACTCTGCATTATATACAAGATCACAAACAACATTTTCTAGTAGCAAATATCTACAGTGACTGTGATTCAATGTGGAGTCGTACACCTACCGGTCTCAATCATAAGTATGGTGCTTATCGGAGTGACCACCCCTTGACATGATATTGTTACTATAGGGAAGTTCAGTTCTCACTCCACATGTACGAACAAGAGTTTTTGTCATCAAGATTATTCTTTGGTGTTCTCTCTTATGTTGTGTGCACACGCAGAGCCTAAACAGGAAGATGAACTGGTTTTCCCTCTCCACCGTGGTGGTTGGAACACTATTTTGGGGGTTAGGGAGTGGACAAGATGGTAAGTGCATTCATTACAACTCGTGTCGTTCTTCATTCCTACCACATATTACTGTTGCTCTTTCCTGCCCCCCCTTCTTCCCTCCTCCAGCCCTTATTATCCGTAGTGTGATTGTTTCACAAGTGCCCACCTTATGTAGAACCAGGCCAGCACTTGACTGGGCAAGCCTTACTATTGGGTAATTCCAGGCCAAGTGATCACAAAAAATGGACGACCCCCCTCAGATTTCAACGAAACTTGGTACATACATTCCTTACCAGAAGTTATTAACCCCCACCCATTTTTGGCCTCTTATGTTATATGGCTTCTGAGTTACAACTCTTCAAAAATCTAATTTTTGAGGAAATTTTCAGTGACCCGGTGATGCTTAAATGGCCATAACTTGTGACCAGATCACTTCTGACAATTATAAATTATACCATCGTGTTTGTTTTGAGTTGCCCTTTCAGATGATATATTGCAAAGGGGTGGGCACCTATTTGGGGTCAAAGGTCACCATTGATGAAGTTTAATTTTAATTTAATTCAAAAATGGATTCTTATTTTTTGGTCATTTGTTGCTCAACTATTCTTCAATTATCATTGCTGAAGTGGTATGAATTTGGTGTTGGGACGGCCATGGGACTGCGAGATATATGCAGTAGAGTGTATCCCTGATATGAAAATCATCAAGCAAATTGAGCTTGCTGTTTGATGTTGTACCTCTTTTGCTCTGACAAGTACTAGCAGAAATTGTAATGTGTCTCTATGGCACTTTTGTAGTCATGCTTCAGTAGCTTCCTGCTTGTTAGCACCTCTCTCTCTCCTTTTCCAGAATAACTGAGAGCTATCTGTAGGTGGAACATTGGAGAAGACGCTTGTCAATTCAACATTAGCCTAGCCTCATTCCTAGGCCGTTCCCACCTCCAGTCTTTGATCACTTCAGCAGCCAAACACGTTTGGCATGCACTAAACTATCCAAGTAATCACGGGAAGAACAGAGGAGCTATTGTACGTAACCCATGCTAGGGATGCAATCAAGATCAACGGCTTCCCAGCTTCTCATTTGAACTGCTCATTGTTCACAATGCTAGGAACGAGTCGACACAAAAATAGGAATTACTGCGGCAGGGCCGCGGCCCCCTGTGTGTGTCAACTTGATGTGACTGCACATGACCGTGCAGATTTCCCAGGCCTCCCCCTCCATAATTGCATGCACACTGCAAGTGATCAAACACTGGAGGTGGGACTCAAATTGCCTAGTAAATGAGGCTATATTAATATAGCCTCATTTACTAGGCAATTTGAGTCCCACCTCCAGTGTTTGATCACTTGCAGTGTGCATGCAATTATGGAGGGGGAGGCCTGGGAAATCTGCACGGTCATGTGCAGTCACATCAAGTTGACACACACAGGGGGCCGCGGCCCTGCCGCAGTAATTCCTATTTTTGTGTCGACTCGTTCCTAGCATTGTGAACAATGAGCAGTTCAAATGAGAAGCTGGGAAGCCGTTGATCTTGATTGCATCCCTAGCATGGGTTACGTACAATAGCTCCTCTGTTCTTCCCGTGATTACTTGGATAGTTTAGTGCATGCCAAACGTGTTTGGCTGCTGAAGTGATCAAAGACTGGAGGTGGGAACGGCCTAGGAATGAGGCTAGGCTAATGTTGAATTGACAAGCGTCTTCTCCAATGTTCCACCTACAGATAGCTCTCAGTTATTCTGGAAAAGGAGAGAGAGAGGTGCTAACAAGCAGGAAGCTACTGAAGCATGACTACAAAAGTGCCATAGAGACACATTACAATTTCTGCTAGTACTTGTCAGAGCAAAAGAGGTACAACATCAAACAGCAAGCTCAATTTGCTTGATGATTTTCATATCAGGGATACACTCTACTGCATATATCTCGCAGTCCCATGGCCGTCCCAACACCAAATTCATACCACTTCAGCAATGATAATTGAAGAATAGTTGAGCAACAAATGACCAAAAAATAAGAATCCATTTTTGAATTAAATTAAAATTAAACTTCATCAATGGTGACCTTTGACCCCAAATAGGTGCCCACCCCCTTGCAATATATCATCTGAAAGGGCAACTCAAAACAAACACGATGGTATAATTTATAATTGTCAGAAGTGATCTGGTCACAAGTTATGGCCATTTAAGCATCACCGGGTCACTGAAAATTTCCTCAAAAATTAGATTTTTGAAGAGTTGTAACTCAGAAGCCATATAACATAAGAGGCCAAAAATGGGTGGGGATTAATAACTTCTGGTAAGGAATGTATGTACCAAGTTTCGTTGAAATCTGAGGGGGGTCGTCCATTTCTTGTGATCACTTGGCCTGGAATTACCCTATTACAACACAAAAGAGTACTTCATTTGTCGAAATTGTCCCAACATTATAATCATTAGCAGACTGTTCACCATTTTGGTCATCACTACACGCCTCTTGCACTGCCTTCGGCAGTGGCCGTACCACTCCAAAATAGCTGGCGCTGGCCCTGCTAGTAACACACCGTGCATGCACACTTAGACTACCCCCAACTGTCGGGACTGGTTGGTTTGTATGGCCATGGCCAGATGCTTCTAGCATGGCCAGATGCTTCTAGCATGGCCAGATGCTTCTGATGGCCATGGTCATGTTAGATGCTGTGTATACAACTACAGCATATTGTGGCCCGGTATACCAGAACCATGGAGGTGGAACACATTACCCTGGAACAAGAGTTAGACGATACGCACACACACATACTCATCATACTCCATTCTGAATTCATAGCATTCTAGAAGCACCCAACCTTAACCTCAACCACACCCTTTAATGCACACTCATCCATACCATCTTTAATGCACACACACTAAACTCTGCTGCATCCAAACAGGCATTTTAATGGTGGAGAACACAGATGGGGCCTTTCGGTTTACACTTGGCTGTAGGGAGATCCTTGTATGTTCTGGTATGGGCACTGGCATTGAGTGGAGAAGGTTTGGCCAGCGCATTGAGCTAAGCAATACTACAAACCGGATCATTACGGTAAATTATGTATTTAGTAGTTTCTGGAGGTATTATATATATATGGTGTATAGACATCAGTGTCTAGTGGAAGAATGTTCCGTGTTGGTATATATGTGTTCTATAAACACACTCTAGTGACTTTTAAGCCATTAAACTTTCCCTTTAATGCCCACATTTCTGATGTCACAACCTACTCTATCCCAACATACACTGTAACAGAAGCGGATGAACGATGAGGGGACATGGTGGCGCAGTGATGTCATCTTTGACCCCATTCAGTTGGAAGATATGGGGGTATACACCTGCAGCATCCTAGGCTCACAGCCCTCGGTCACCTTGACAGCAATTGCATTTGTGGACGGTATGTTCAGAAACTGCTTGGAAACAATTTTCTACCGGTTAACTTAAGGGATTCCAATTTTGGAAGCAACCAATGCAAGCACAAAATGCACTAACTGTAGAGTAATCGGTAGCCAAATTAGCACAAAATGCACTAACTGTAGAGTAATCAGTGTGCCAAATTAGCACAAAATGCACTAACTGTAGAGTAATCGGTAGCCAAATTAGCACAAAATGCACTAACTGTAGAGTAATCGGTAGCCAAATTAGCACAAAATGCACTAACTGTAGAGTAATCGGTAGCCAAATTAGCACAAAATGCACTAACTGTAGAGTAATCGGTAGCCAAATTAGCACAAAATGCACTAACTGTAGAGTAATCGGTAGCCAAATTAGCACAAAATGCACTAACTGTAGAGTAATCGGTAGCCAAATTAGCACAAAATGCACTAACTGTAGAGTAATCGGTAGCCAAATTAGCACAAAATGCACTAACTGTAGAGTAATCGGTAGCCAAATTAGCACAAAATGCACTAACTGTAGAGTAATCGGTAGCCAAATTAGCACAAAATGCACTAACTGTAGAGTAATCGGTAGCCAAATTAGCACAAAATGCACTAACTGTAGAGTAATCGGTAGCCAAATTAGCACAAAATGCACTAACTGTAGAGTAATCGGTAGCCAAATTAGCACAAAATGCACTAACTGTAGAGTAATCGGTAGCCAAATTAGCACAAAATGCACTAACTGTAGAGTAATCGGTAGCCAAATTAGCACAAAATGCACTAACTGTAGAGTAATCGGTAGCCAAATTAGCACAAAATGCACTAACTGTAGAGTAATCGGTAGCCAAATTAGCACAAAATGCACTAACTGTAGAGTAATCGGTAGCCAAATTAGCACAAAATGCACTAACTGTAGAGTAATCGGTAGCCAAATTAGCACAAAATGCACTAACTGTAGAGTAATCGGTAGCCAAATTAGCACAAAATGCACTAACTGTAGAGTAATCGGTAGCCAAATTAGCACAAAATGCACTAACTGTAGAGTAATCGGTAGCCAAATTAGCACAAAATGCACTAACTGTAGAGTAATCGGTAGCCAAATTAGCACAAAATGCACTCACATATTTACCTTTTCTAAGGAGCCAAGTTGGTACAAATGCACTCACTACAGAGTAATTGATGTACCGTTTCCACCAAAGATGCAACCACTGCATGCTGTATAGGTTGGCTGATTTGATTCACATCAATCAGGGACCAATATCTACCGCAGCCACAACAGTCACAAACAATTTCTCTCCAATTGATGCAGCACGTGACAATTGGCTGCCCGTATCATATCTATTACTATGGTACCAAAGTAACTAATTCCTGAATCCAATCCTACGGCAGTGATTATTATTTTTCTACCGTTTTATTAATATGGTAGCTCTGTTCTCTCACAATTAGCAGCTAATGTCTACTGCCTTGGCGCTTTCTGTGTGTGATTGTGGACATAGAATAAGATGTTCTGAGGAGTTCTATATCTATGTTGGTGGTGTTAGTGGCACTGTGCATTCAGTGTAGCCACGCACACGGTATATACTTCACATCTTCACATAACACTACAGAAATATGTATGCTATCTGTATAGGTACGTAGGTATAATTTGCGATGCAATCATCATGTATCTGGTGCGATACTGGACAGCTGTGTTTCCATTGCAAAAGCTATCTGCGTGCATGCCTGATGTGTCGAGACAGTGCCATGATGCATGCGCATGTACTTTGTTTTGCGTTGCATGTTCTTAATTGCCGTTCTGCAAAGTGGTAGAAAAAAGGTCAGAGGACTTACAGTATGTCACATGCATTAGGGTTAGGGTCACATGCTAGGCTAAGATAACATGGCTGCTTCTGGGCTTGGAGCCCTTGGTTGGCACTGGGTGGGCTCCTCCTTTGCACTAATGGGCAGTCTTCAGGCCATCTTGCACTGGGAGTGAAGCTTTCTTTATGGAGATCAAGAAGCTGCAACAATTACAATTAGATGAGTCCTTAGCCCCCACATATGACATGTAACGTGTATCCCACTAAAACTGCACTGACCACTCCCTGGGTAGTTTTAAAAGTGAAGAGCAATGATGTGATTTAATCCTGCACTGAGCACTCTGCAGTATGTACATGCAGTAGGACAAACATCCTTCTTTGCAGAATGGTGTCTGGCCCATGTCTCCTTGTATCCATGTTCTGTAGATACTTCACCGTGTGTGTACCGCTATGAGGAGCAACCACGGACAAACCTGGAGTGTAATCCTTACCCCAACAATGAACTGACACTGGTCTGTGAGGTTGTGGGACCGAATCAATTTAGTACTATTGTGTGGATTTGGGAACCATTGATAAATCCTCAACAGACTCAAAGACTCTTGCCATCTAGCAAATATGAGTTCCAAGATCAAGCATCTGCAGATGCTGGAAATCCTCAATTTCATTTGAGGTCCCAACTACGTGTTCTCCAACTGACTGACAGTGATGCAGGGAGGTACTTCTGCCAGGCTGCGTTGTCTGATGGGACACTACTCACTCCCAGTGACAAACTGCTACTGAGCGTACAGTCTGTGTACACCAGTGCGGGTCTTGATGTCTCCCCATGTTCCAATCAGCTAACAACTACAAATATCAGTTGTTCTTGTCTTAGAGCCACTGGTGATTCAGTCACTGTAACCATGGATAATAGAGCCCATGCTGTAACCACCACCACCCTCAACCCTCAACCATCTCCTACTGCTCGTATACACCAACCACCCCCCTCCACTCGTATACACCAACCATCCAATCAAATCGTAGCCACCTCATTACCCACCGTGCAAACCTACATAGACATGGAACTTCCAGCTGCTAATGGTTTCCTATGGCTTCGCTATATTGTTGCCCCATCACTGGCCGGTGCACTGTGTGTCACCTTAGTTGGTCTGTTCATTGTCTTCGCAGTAATGTTCATGATCAGGAAGAAAACGAAAACACTCAATGAACGTACTATCACTACAGCCAATTAACTGAAAGATATGTGGAACTGGGTACTTTATCATGACTTGTACAGTGTATATATATCCCACACCACAATCAAGGTTGTCGTTTGTATAATTTTTGTACTTGACTCTCTACCACAAGGCTTCACACATTACCACACCTTGCCATTGGAATAATGCCTCATCTGTCACAAAAACAAAACAAAACAAAAAACAGGACAGATGTATTTGTATGCTCACCACTCTGTCATGTCTTCCCCTGCCCTGTTACTAGTTTTTTTACACCACAGTAACTATCCTGGTGAGTTTGTAAGTGCTTCCACAACTGTAAAGATTTCTCACCACTGTGATATCTGTGGGTAGGCTTCACTGATGCAAGCAGCCAACCCCATTGTGCACACCATTATAGTTAGCAGATACAGACTGCCTTTCGTGTGCCCAATCGCGCCTTATTCTTACTAGTCAGCCTTGTGGATCTACCGGTGATCGGTGTACAGAATACTATTGAAGGACCCGGCGTAAGTCTTGCTGTAAGCGCTTGTCCGCCCTGGTTCACACGAAGCCATTTTCTGTGAGATCGAGAGCGCTCGAGCTCTGAATTTGCATTCACGTGACTTCCGGTGTTCCATTCTGGCCTGAAAATTGCAAGGACTCCGGAAACCTCTGTATAGCTATATATATATATATCGAAGGCTAGGCTTTCACATGAAGAACTCATGGCTGCTGCATCATAGCCGCCATGAGCTTTGAGGTGTTGCACCATTCATTGTGGGGTATCTACAAGTGCATCTTATAGCTACTGCTGTTCCCCACATGCTGCTGGAACACTAGCAATCGGTACACACAAGCAATGTATGTAGAAAGTGCGTACATTGCTGTGTTAGATGTGCTACCATTCAGAGCTGTTCAAGTAGATCATTGCCTGCATGCAAGTATGTCCAGCGGCAATCCATTTGGCTCTAATCTGCAGCTGCTCTGCCATGCAGTGTTGCAACTGGCATGGGCCACTGGCCTGGACCCACAGTTTCAGCAGCTCACGTAGTACTCCAGTCCAGCAGACGATTAAGTTCACAGCCAGGGTACAGCATTCAGACTGTAGTGAGCGGACAGGATCCGAGAATCGTCTCCTTATATGCTCATCAAAAGATGAGATTGGAGACAATAAGACACACACACACATGCTTGTGGTGTAGGGTAGAAATCAATGGTGAGCGGCCTCACCTCAGTGGACTACTGTAACCTCTACATGACCACCAATATGCAGGGAAGACTGTGGCTCCCACTGTATAGCTATGACATTGTTGAGAGAAGGATCGAAGCTGAGAGAGTCCCTCCAGATTTCTAATCCCAATGCTAGCTATGTGTGGACTGTAATTGATACTATTTAAAGTCAGCATAAACTGGCATGAGAATTAATAGGAAATCATGAGAATTAATAGGAAAATCATGAGAATTAATAGGAAAGCTAATTAATCATGAGAATTAATAGGAAAGCTGGGTTGCAACCATATGACGCGATTACACAATCAGCAGGTTGCATAACACTCTTCTGGGAATACATTACTTTCCTTGTCACCGTGGAAACTACATTGTTGAAGTAACAATACATTTGTCCAAGCTTGCAGCTGTGAGTTTTAACTGTCAGAGGTGACCATCTTTGCAGTGGCGCATTCCACAGTTTGGGGGTGACCCTTCCCGTTATGCATGCAAAAAGGAAGGGTTGTTTTAACCATACAGGCTCTGCATCTCACCCCCCCCCCCCCCCCCCCCCCCCCCCCCAAAAAAAATAATAAAAATAAAAGCAGGGGGCTGCGCTGCACCCCCTTCCGCAATTGCCAACCAGAGGCGCACACCCAGCCTTCTTCTCTCCCGGTCGGCAATGTCAGTAAAATTTGTGATGGTGGTGATGGCTCTTGCTATTGGTGAGCGTGCATAGCTAAATTATACTCTAGTTATTATAGACTCTGTTTATCCATGCCGGACCCGAGGCCCTCCGCGCGTCATGCCGGTTGTGCGAAATCGAGCCTGAGCCTGAGTCTGTGGGCCTAGGAACAAAAGTACAGTTTGTAGGATATTAGCTACTTTGCAGAACCAATAATGTACAGTTTAAACATGTTACCAGTTCAACCATACCTGAAAATGATGACCACGTACTGTTCTGAAAGATCGGCTGATCAGTTCAGCACAGAATACCGTGTATACACTAGTTATAACCGTTGTTAATTTCTTTTTAACATTGGCAGGTCATGGCATAGTCTCGGAACCAGACTCCCAGCCCGAAGGGGGAGGGGGAGTCTGGCAGTGTTGCATACATAGCAATTTTCAGTCCGCGGAATTTCGGTGGCAGGAATCTGATTGGTTGATTGCTATGTAATTGGGTTGTGACGTGTCACAGGTGGCTAAGTGCTGAGACAGTGAATTGATAGTAACTCAATTATTCATCTAGCACCTCCTTGAGAGACTCCGCAACACCTTTAATTGGCACTTAGGAATCCTCACGCAAGCTGTAGCCCATAATGGCTCTCTGTATGCAACTGTGCCAGACTCCCCCTCCCCCTCAGGGCTGGGAGTCTGGTTCCGAGACTAGTCATGGCATTGTCTGCATTGCACAGTCTTGCACCCTCTTTGGCAACACAGATCGTACTGAGCATTCATGGTCTAGTAGAAGAGCACTCTTCCTGGACCTGCAAAACCCCGCACAGTGCAATGGCACTGTCACTGCATGGAACTACTGCTTCTACCGCATAGAATCCGCCTCTGATACAAACTACATTGTGGATTTTGTTGTGTATCGGAGAATAGGAAGTAGTGGCAACTATGAACCAGTGCAGAGCAGCAACAGGATAGTTGACATGACTGGTAACCAATTAGCAGCTTTAAACAGTGACTTCAATTGCACCAGAATTCAACTCCGGGAGTCGGAGATGTTCCAGATCCAGGAGGACATTGTGCTTGGTGCCTGTCTCAGTAATGGGCGAAACGATCACGAGGTGCTAGACATACTTGCCACAAGGGTTACTAACACCCTGTACGCTACCGGTGGGTGCACAGGATCTGGTGTAAAATAAACATGCCGAGTACAATTAGGAGCAGTCGGCTACCGTCAAGTACTTCCCTTGCCCTCCATCTCTTTGTGGATATCAGTGAGTTTACTATTAATTAGAGTGCAAGAACTTGGGGTGAAAATATCAGTCCTTTCTACCTTTTGTCCCAGTATATCTTATACAGGGAAAATTGTGCTGCAAAATTACACTCCTAGTATAAAAGGACTGGTAATCTGCGTGAATGGCCTACAAAGATTCTGACTACGCCGTCATGATCGCTGTTGTGCACTGACCCAAATGTATATTTTTATTAATTAGTGTTGACAAAAAGTAGACCTTAATTAGCTAAATTCTATCACAGTGTGTAGACTATCCTTTGATGTAGTGCAGAAGAATTATTCTCCGCTGCTGAAACCTGAGTTGCTGATATAATTGAACCACAGCTTATAGTCTGACATAATCTGCTCATTGCATAATTGTTCGACTCCACATGTATTGCTGTAGCTCTGCTATAGCCCTGAAAGCACCGTACGCTTGTCCCCTGTCTCCAAGATTGAACACCATTCTCCTGACTGAAACAGCCGGAAACTCACAACATTTCTTTTAAGCGTGATCAAAAAATAATATTTTTAAGTGTGACCCACACGCATGCACGTAAGCCCTCATACACACAATATTATCCATGGTTTAAGTCACTGCACTCCAGTTTCACTGAGCTCAGACTACAGACAGGAGTACATAATGATTACATCCATTGTATATACTATGAAAAGAATTTTGAAACATAATATTACCAGCCATCCTCCTCCTTCACAATTCCATCAAACTTCACCATTCCATCAAACTTCACCATCTGCCGACTATTTTCCGGTTCAATAGCATCCACCTGCTAGCTATTATCCAATTCTGAATAAGTGAATCAGATAATAGCAAACAGATGGATGCTCTTTGAAGAGGACCGATAGCAATTTTAAGCTGTAGTACTAGTGTGAGCTCACTGAAACTGGAGAATACACTCGGGGGTTGTTTTAAATAAACACAAGTAACAAAACAATGCTACCTGTCATCCTCCAGCTCAACCCCCTGCTCAACCTCCAACTTCAACATCTTTAACCTTTGAAGCAGCGTTCCGACATTTGACATGCATTAGGACCTTCTGGCTTAGTAACAGCATCCACCAGTAGAGATATTCTGGTCGGCCCATCGCAAGACTCCATGGTCAGCTCCATCACCCCATCACATACCAGGTTATCAAGGTTGTTCTCTGCAGGGATGTCATCAGTATCATTTCCAATGGATTCAGCTACCCCACCACCACCTACAGACCTGCAACCCCAGCCAATTGCCAGTGGATTGAACAGTGGAATCATTGCTGCCATAGTGATTGGGGTTCCTGCTGTCCTTGTGTCTGCTACAGCTGTGATTGGGATCATTGTGTGCTTCATACGGTGGCAGAGATACCACCAGTTCAAAAGTAAAGGAGCAAATAGTCTCTCTGGAATTGGTAGGTGTCCTACAGTAGTGAATTCACTACATACCATGCAGAGTAGCCTCGCAGGAAGATTCAGCATTAATAGACTTCCATTGAACTCATTACTACCGTATGCCAGGTAATTGTGGCAATGGTTTTAATTTGGCAATTAAGACTTTTGAATTCAGCATGTGCAAGGAGCTGCCTCAGATCTAGACACTGGGATGTGCAGGCAAGCCCTAGCTCAGCGGTCCCTTAAACAATGGCGGCCTTCCGGGAATCCCATTGCACGTCATACAAACACTGCCTCAGCTCAGACTAGTAGTGTGTCAGTGTATGATTAGTGTGCTCAGCAAGTACTTTCATTATTCTTGCAGGTACAAGTGCCACATACTACTACTCTTACCCTTCGCCACAAGCCCCCCTCCATGAGAGTGCTGATGGAGACTACATAGGAGGTCTACCAGAGCCTCGACCCCACCTCAGTGGACTACACTAGCCTCTACATGACCACCAATATGCAGGGGAGTGTGGCTCCCACTGTGCGGAGGGAGTACGCCATTGTTGACAGAAGGAAGAGAGACCCTCCAAATTTGTATGCCAACATGACATCGACTAATATATAGTATAGATTCTAGATAATAGTATTAATGTTGTGTCGCTCTGGAAGTTCATAAAACAACAATTAGTACAGTAGTCATGACTTGAGTTCATTGGTGCCCTTTGCATGGAAGGACCATGCACCCTAACTTCCTAAGCTGCAGCCACAACTCAGGGGTGAAGCTAACCTCATTTCCATGGCATTACATTGCATACAGGAGGCTCTGGTGGGTGCATAGTTACTTCCTTAATCTCCTGCTTGCAACCACAAACATTCCCACTCTATGAGAGTGCTGAGACCCTTCAGCTGATGCAGCCCATGCACACATGCACAGAAGGAAGAGAGTCCTCCAAATTTGTATGCCATGGAATGTAGCAGTTGTAGTAAATCATTCTCACCCAAAAATGATAGGCAAAACATGGAACCAGCTAGCTCGGTGCACGACGCGCGGTGAGCGACGAGCGATGTGCTGCGTGCTGTTGTGCGACGCGCTGTGTGCGTGGGCGTGCGACGCGCCGTGTGACGCGCTGTGCAGCGACGCGCGGTATATGCGGCTCACCATGCGCATGGCCGGCGGGGGTACGAACTAGTCTCGTGCCCAGACCACACCCCCCGAGGGGAGAGACGGTCTGGTGAACGAAGTCGAATTTCTTGGGCTTATTACCGGAATGTGGTAAGGACCAATGAGATCGCGAGATTGTTAATAATTACGTAGTAATCGCTTTGAATACTCATAAGCTGGAGAAGACAACAGCCAAGAGCCTTTCCTATGCCAGTTTGCCCTTAGCGCTGACTGTGTAAGGCAACGCTACGTCGTGGCGACAACTTCTGAAGACCTTTGCGTTCGATTGTGCTAGTTGTGAGCCCTGTGACATCGCTTATGGGATCAAGTTGAGACTGAGCTTTGGAAGCGAGGTCAAGAAAGGGATCAAGTACAACGAAGGGCCCTCTAGGTGCAAGCTAATGCTAGCCCTAGCCCCCTAAGGGGCCGTTCTTCGCATTTGACCCCAGTAAAGTGCCTGAAAGGACGGCCAAATGAACGGGAAGCAGATTCCATGACGGCGAAGGATGCTTCAAAGATCTTCTATGGGCCATGGGTGAGCGGCAAAAGGTTAGTACATCTTCTCTCCAGATATGAGTAGCCATGATCGCGTTTGGTTGACACGGGAGCCTTCAGCAGATGCTTTCGCAGGCAGTTAACACCACGGGATTATACAATGATTATACATTCCGTAGTATGCTTCAAGCCCAAGAAATTCGACTTCGTTCACCAGACCGTCTCTCCCCTCGGGGGGTGTGGTCTGGGCACGAGACTAGGTACGAACAGTCGCTTTACAGCAATTATCCGAGATGTCAGGAAAATTTCTGATGGTGGTGATGGCTCTTGCTATTGGTGAGTATAAAATTAATACTCCATTAATTTCAGTCTCGCGCGATGCCAGCGCATGGATAATAGCTATGCCGAGGGACCATATATGCTCTGCCTTCTCCAGGCCCTCGTTAGCCACCATTGTGGTAAACCCCTCAAGGGTAGTCAAGTATGCCGAGTACACGTAGCTACTATCCATTCCGGGCCCTAGGCCCTCCCGCGTCTAGACAGTACTAGTTATACGTTGAGAGAGAGAGAAATCGAAGGAATTCGAGCCTAAGATCTTCTGCCTGAGACTGTGACTGATTTGCTCTCTCTGTTAATGGCTGGAGCGATCATGAATTGGGGGTGACTGAACCGCAATGGTGACTGTGGAGTCCCCTGCATGGAGAAGGGGTTGCAGGGATGGGTGGGTTGACTGTTCATTGTTCAAACACATTGCCTGAGCTGATACTCTCGGCACTAACCACCATTGGGAAATCGGGTGAAGCCTCCACACAATGCTCCGCGCGTCATGCCGGTTGTGAGAAATCGAGCCTGAGCCTGAGTCTGTGGGCCTAGGAACAAAAGTACAGTTTGTAGGATATTAGCTACTTTGCAGAACCAATAATGTACAGTTTAAACATGTTACCAGTTCAACCATACCTGAAAATAGTATAGCTATGGCATTGTTGACAGAAGGATCGAAGCTGAGAGAGTCCCTCCAGATTTCTAATCCCAAGGCTAGCTATGTGTGGACTGTAATTGATACTATTTAAAGTCAGCATAAACTCCGGGCATGAGAATTAATAGGAAATCATGAGAATTAATAGGAAAGCTAATTAATCATGAGAATTAATAGGAAATCATGAGGAAAGCTAATTAATCATGAGAATTACCGTAGTCTCTCGAAAATACGCCCACCCTCGAAAATACGCCCACCCCCCTTTTTCGCGACAAGTTGTTGCAAAGGGTCATTTATTACTCGAAAGTACGCCCACCCTATAAGGAAAGCACTTCAATAGCTCCGGAAGAAGTACTGTCAAAGAGGTTGGACTAAGAAATGAAGGCTGGCTATCGCGGTACTATTTGCAATGAATTTCATTATGTTGCATGCCATTGCATAATCAGCTGTGTACTGAGTGCATGACATGAGACCGTGCACGCGCTGTGCATTGCATGTTTGTGTCTTCGCGTGTGCAATCGCCTAGCATAGCACTATAGCTAGCAGCGCACTACGGTCCTGTACGGATTTCTCGGAAGCAGCAGCAATCGGCAAGTCCCGAAGAGAGTTTGCGCACTCGACGTCATTCAAGCACTCCAGAGTCCTGCTGTCTTGTTTGCTGTTCCTGTAGCTGCTCACACGAAGAGATTGTTCCTGCTCACCAAGAAACTCCGGGAGTAGTAGTAGTTAAGCCTTGCTAGAATGACTGTTGCAGTATAGCACTCGTATATTTATTTGCTGATTTTACGCATGTACTTGGGTGGGCCTACTTTCGAATTGGGTGGGCCTACTTTCGAGTCGAGGGTGGGCCTATTTTCGGGTGAGGGGTCCTTGAAAATACGCCCATCCCCCTCTTTGAGCAGATTCTAAATTCATCGCCCATGGGCGTATTTTCGAGAGACTACGGTAATAGGAAAGCTGGGTTGCAACCATATGACGTGATTACACAATCAGCAAGTTGCATAACACTCTTCTGGGAATACATTACTTTCCTTGTCACTGTGGAAACTACATTGTTGAAGTAACAATACATTTGTCCAAGCTTGCAGCTGTGAGTTGTGAGTACTATGCAATGACACATGATCAGCAGATGACCATATGAGCTGTTACAGTGTTACCCCAGCTGTAACTGTCAGAGGTGACCATCTTTGCAGTGGCGCATTCCACAGTTTGGGGGTGACCCTTCCCGTTATGCATGCAAAAGGGAAGGGTTGTTTCAGTCTAGCCGCTAGCCCCTCTCCGCCCGGCCGGTCGAGCGGGCGCGCGGCGAAGCCGCGCGCGGAGGGCGGAGAGGGTCTAGCAAACATTGCACTTGATCACGTTTCTCTGGAATGCCAATTACATGTACCTGTGAACCGGTGAAGTGCCAGCTAGAGTTGAGGACGACTTCTGTACGCTTGGAGGCATCCAGGTTGGACTAGTTTAGCTCGAGTGTAGGCTATTAGACGCTCTGCACCGGGCTGATCGCACGCGAACGGCTCGGTTTACAACCACGAGAGTCATGAATAAAATTGGAACGAATCGCTTCAGTGAGATCTGATTGGTCAGTTGAAACGCAATCAAGTGCAATGTTTGCTAGACCCTCTCCGCCCTCCGCGCGCCGGCTTCGCCGCGCGCCCACTTGACCGGCCGGGCGGAGAGGGCTAGTGGCTAGACTAGGGTTGTTTTAACCATACAGGCTCTGCATCTCAGTGCTCCCTCCCCCCCCCCCCCCCCCCCAAAAAAATAAATAATAATAATAATAAAAGCAGGGGGCTGCACCCCCTTCCGCAATTGCCAACCAGAGGCGCACACCCAGCCTTCTTCTCTCCCGGTCGGCAATGTCAGTAAAATTTGTGATGGTGGTGATGGCTCTTGCTATTGGTGAGCGTGCATAGCTAAATTATACTCTAGTTATTATAGACTCTGTTTATCCATGCCGGACCCGAGGCTATTATCTGATTCACTTATTCACTTATTGCATCTCGGTCACAAACTTCAGAAGAATTTGACTACTACTACTACTACCTACTATGATCTGGGTGGTTATGTTCTGATGTAGGGTCTAGTAGTCCAGTCAGTGGTAGTGTTTGTCCCAACATTTATTCTCTAATAGTAACTGATGTCACATACCGGTTCAAACACTGCCTAAAACAGATCTGGTAGCGTGAACTGGACAGTTGCTATAATCACACCCATCCAGGGCTGTAACTCAATAAGGTGCTTATGCATGTCAAGAACATAGGTTTCTGATAGTTTTCTTGCCAATAAGGTGCTCAAGAAGATAGGTTTCTGATAGTTTTCTTGCCATGTGTACATTTTATCCTGCTCTGTATGCATCAATTTATAGATGACATGTTACGCTCCAGTTCAGTGCCCCTGATCTCCAAGGTTGAAAATCTTGCACCATTCTCAAGCATCCGGCTGGAATGTCACAACATTCCCTAAGCATGATCAATATTCCTAAGTGTGACCAACACATACGTACATACATATGTACATTATTGGGAATATAGACCCTGCATAATTCAGAGCCTTGAACTTGGATGTTTAGAGGGTGTATATATAAGTAGGTTGAAGCCTTCATACAATATTCACCATCAATAAGTTGCTATATAGATGTCTAAGTCACTGCAGTTAAAATGAGCCCCCCCCCCCCCCTCCCCCCCAGAGGTTACTCCCATTTCAATGTGACTGCAGGAGTACCTGGTACATAATGACTCATTACTATGCAGATTAATAACACAACACAATCTATCATCCTCCAGCTCAATCACCAGCTCAACCTCCACCTTCAACATCTTTGACTTCTGAAACAGCAGTCCCACATTTGACATCAAGATCGGCTGGCTTAGTAACAGCATCCACCAGCGGAGTCCTACCACCTACAGACCAACCCCAGCCAACTGCCAGTGGATTGAACAGTGGAATCATTGCTGCCATAGTGATTGGTGTTCTTGCTTTACTTGTGTCAGCTACAGTCGTGATTGGGATCATTGTGTGCTTCATACGGTGGCAGAGATACCACAAGTTCAAATCTAATAGTCTCTCTGGAATTGGTAGGTGACCTACACTAGTCAGAATTCAGTTGCATACCATGCAGAGTAGCCTCACAGGAAGAAGCAGCATTAGCTAAAGTATATAAAACTTCCATTAGCTTTTATTTCATTAGCTATTACAATGGTTTTAATTTGGCAACTAAATTCAGCATGTGCAAGGCACTGCCTCAGACACTGGGATGTGTCTTGTTTGCAGGCCAGCCCTAGCTCCTTTGTTATTGTCTGTGGTACCTTAAACAGACAGTGGCATTCCCATTACGTCATACAAACACTGCCTCAGCTCAGACTTTCGACCCACAGTGTATGATGTGTCCTTAGCAATAATACAGACCTCTCAACCCTGCATTGACTGGTAGTGAGATGGCCATAAGAATAATATAAATATGTACTACATAAGAAATTGTATACTAAAAGGGAAAAAATAGTACCAAAATTTAATGGTGAGAGTCGAGAGGTCTGATAACAGGACGTACTTCTTTGCAGGTACAAGTGCCACATACTACTCTTACCCTTCTCCACAAGCCCTCCTCGATGAGAGTGCTGATGGAGACTACATAGACCCTTCAGCTGCATCCCCTCTCTACCACAACTTCATACCTGAAGCAGCCAACACAGGGATAGGTCCACCAGATGAGAGGAAGGTCTACCAGAGCCTCAACCCCACCTCAGTGGACTACACTAGCCTCTACATGACCACCAATATGCAGGGGAGTGTGGCTCCCTCTGTGCAGGAGGGAGGGGGGGAGTATGTCATCGTAGACAGAAGGAAGAGAGACCCTCCAAATTTGTATGCCACTGCAGCAACAAATTAATGTCAATACTCTACTGTATAGATAGCTGTAGTAATATTGTTGTGTTGTTCTGCATCAATTTGGCAGTTCATTGATTGGTGCCCTTTGCATGGAAGGACCACTCAAATCGTTAAGCTGCTGCGACAACTCAGGGGTGAAGCTAACCTCATACTCATGGCATTAACCCACCATATACCAGTACGGGTTTGAGGCTAACCCACGTACCATACCAGTACGGGTTCGAGGCTAACCCACGTACCATACCACTACAGGTTCGAGTCTAACCCACGTACCATACCAGTACGGGTTCGAGGCTAACCCACGTACCATACCAGTACGGGTTCAAGGCTAACCCACGTACCATATACCAGTACAGGTTCGAGGCTAACAAACCTACATACGAAGACAGCTAGGGAATTTAAGGGCATTTTCAAGCAGAGGGATCGAGCAGTTTGTTGTTGAAACTTGTGTACACTTTGATGCTGCCCATTCATCCATCAACTTGGCTTCGGAGATCACTGTACCCCAATTTCCTACCTTAATTAAAGGTCTGTGGTCAGCACAATGCTGAACAGGCTGTGAAAGCTCGCCAGATTGGGTCTGTGGTCAGCACAATGCTGAACAGACTGTGAAAGCTCGCCAGATTGAGGGTAGGTGCTGTCAATCAAGTCTCAATGACAAGGGGGTCTGCATAGCATACGCATTCATCTGGTCTGACTAAGTACAGGGGCAAGTACGGAGGCTGTTTGAAGGGGTGACTCTCCCACCACTGGAACAGAGGAGTGAAGCTGCAGCCATAGGACTAACTAACTTAGGCCTCTCATGGTCACTTTTCTTCCCAGTGAATGTTCCACAATGGACTAGCCCGTAACCTGTGATGTATCGATCTACCAAACCAAAATTAAGTTCAGCCCCTGAATTTTTCCTAGAGCCAAAGAACAAAATTGTTAAACCGTGAAGTCCAATATTGTGCAAATCTCCAATTTGCATGGAACATTATGCACAATCGTGTGTACTCTGTATAACAGAATGGCCATTGCTTCACTACGCTAAGTTGGTATCGGTAGAAAAGGCTCCAGCAAGTCTGAAATGTCCGCTGGTGACTACGCAGAACATTCTCTGTGGACATGGGTGGGAGTAGGGGGCGGGGCGGGGCAGGGTAGTCCGGAGGATGAACTCATGACCACTCGGTTGTGGAAAGGTGTCTGTGGTCTGGAGGGAAAAAGGTTATTATAAGTGGTCAAAGTCTGGTCGGAATGTCATCCATTTATTGTGACTTACAATATAGACTCTCTTCTGCTTAGGCAGCATCTCCTGGTCTTCCAAATCCTACAAGATCCGATGTTGATCAAGCGTATTAGGCAATATTGTACGATGACCATGCAGTGATGCATGACGTCATCACATCCATGCAGGGCTACATGGTGATATCATCACATCGATGCATGACATCATCACATCCATGCAGGCATGGTGACATCATCTGCATACCGTGGTTGCCACTTGTGCAGAAAGGAGTCCTTGCAGTGCAAGTCCAGTCACGCTTTCCCCAGGGTCCCTCAACACCAACTCTGGCTCTTCAAGCAACACCTCGACACTAGCGTCCAGCTCGTTCCTCCCCTTCGCTCTTCTTTCCCCTCCCCCCTTCCTCATGTCCAATCCTTGTCCTAGCTTAGTCCGGAGAGAGTGTGCACTGGCCAGCAGGTGCTCAGCTTGGGACAGCAAGGTGACACACTCCTGGTACTTGGGAAGAGACTCGACGCTGGGGTGATGGATGGTGGAGAGGAGGGAGGAGGAGTCATGGAGGAGACTGTCAACGCTGGCCAGTGGCTGACTTCCTGTGTAGGTATAACACAGATGTCAAGATAGCTAGTAGACATGCAGGACATTGGGGGGGGGGGGGGGGGCACAGCAGGACATTGGGGGGTGAGCCTGAGTGAATGCATGCACGCACAGGACATGGTCAGAGTGTGACTGAGCAATGGGCATTATTAGTAGGCCACAAAAATCTTGACACTAAAAATTCAGTCATGCACATGAGAGGAACTGTGAGTCAGGTTAGCTGAAGCAGTCTAGCAGGTATGTCACCCACGGTCCACGATCTATGACACATGCAAACAAACAGAAATACACACACACTCCCTTACTCTGTCGTGTGTTCAGAGACTCCAGTGCTGCATGTAGCACCATCGGCATGACAGACAGCGCCAGGTCACAGACTTTGAACCCTGCCAGATAGTGCAAGACTTTCTCTGCCTCCCTTGTGTCATCGAAGAGACGCTTCTGCTTGTATGCAGGTAGAGGGACTGCCCCTTGCCACGCCTCCACCCAAGCATTGTTTGGCTGCTGCATACGAAGACTCAGGCGACCTTGCACGAACTGTGAGGGGACGGGCAAATCAGGTCTGATATCAAGTAGATCAGCCTGCCTCTGTGTGAGACCAGGTCTGATATCATGTAGATCAGTCTGTCTCTGTGTGAGACCAGGTCTGATATCATGTAGATCAGTCTGTCTCTGTGTGAGACCAGGTCTGATATCATGCAGATCAGCCTGCCTCTGTGTGAGACCAGATCTGATATCATGTAGATCAGCCTGTCTCTGTGTGAGACCAGAGCTAGAAAGCACTCTGTTCCCAGGTACTACAGGACACATCATCAGTAACTCAGAGACCATGACAGAAACACTCCTCAAATGTACCTGTTTCTGAGGTTCCTGTGTGACTTGATCATCCTTGTCTTCAGTACTGTGATTCAATGTTTCTCCCTCCCCCTCCTCACCAGCAATGAAATCCCAGCCCTCCTCCCATTCCTCTCCCCACCCCTCGCCCTCCATAGCCTCACCACCAGCACTCTTCACACCATCATCACCCTCCATGCCCAGTCCTGAAGCTCCACCCACTTCCTCCTGAGCGGAATCATCCAGCGTCCTGTCCCCCTCAGCTGAGGTGACATCCTCCTTATTTGATTTGGTTTGGTGATCAGTTGTAGTAATGGAGTCCGTATCTCGACTGGTCCTCTCTCCTATCTCTGAACACTCTTGTTCTTGCAGTGCAAGAGATTGCTCGTGCATTGGTTCAGAGGTGTCAGCTTCCCTGACCTCTTCAATCCAGTCCCGGGGAGAGTACCACCTGACAAAGTCCTCTAGCAAACACTCCGGGTTGGCAGCCTGGGAGAGGGAAGAGCAGGGGGAAAACCGATTGTAATGTGTCACCCTCTGGCAAGAGTACATGATGACATTATCAGATGATGTCATCATGCACTCGTGCCTCTGGCAAGGGGAAGGGACTGGAGGGAGGGAGAGTACTACACATGCCTTGAAGGCTTGTATGTCAGAGATGAGGGAGGAGCTCTGCATCTTGGCACGGACCCGGGCGGCCTCCTCAGAGGTCCCAAGGCGAGCCAGGACCCTCTCCTGCTCCCACAGCATGTCCTCTGTCATTGGAGTGTGCTCCTGCAGTGGTGGGTGTGGTTTCAAGATGCACTTCATCCTGTTGGCAACTAGTCCCATTTCCAGACCCCAGGTCTGAGGATGGGACCAGCTGACAGCTTGATGTGTACCTGAGTGATTGGGATATAGAGGGGTTCTCCGGTAGTAATCAGTACCAGATCCCCACACGGCTGCAGAGCCCCCACTCTCTCACTAGCCATGTCTCCATCATGCCTGCTAGGGGGAAGGTGGGGTTCTACCACCTCATGCGGAGTCTCTTCCCAAGAATGGGTTTCTTCTATGGATTGGGAATGGGCTTCCTTCGTGCTCTCCACACTATCACCCAGACCCAGTGCCTGAGGCTGAGAGCTCTCAAATATATTATGCTTCACTTCCAATTCTTCATCCGCTTTGCCAGAAACAACTTCATTGTCAATGTCCATTTCTCTGTCTTCTAAAACTGCTGAATCTCGGTGGTCAAGCGTGGAGTCATCTCTGGTGGAGAAAGAAAGCTGTTCCTGACTCTCTAAAGCCTCATAAAACTCATCCTCACTCCCGCTAGGACTTCCTCCAGGACTCCCACCACAGGCACTAGGACTTCCTCCAGGACTCCCACCACAGGCATCCTCCTCCTGCTGGGCGAACACTAGACTGGACACTGGGGTAATGAACTCTGCTGATTGGTCTAAACTCTGGGCCAGTTTTGCAGGAGTAGAATCTGAATCTGTGGGTTGGGCTGTAGATGAATTGTCTGTGGAATGGGAATTGGTTTCTGGAAACTTCAACTGGGAACTGTGGCTCTGGGAATGGGACTGGAGGTGTGGCGTGTTGAGCTTCTGCTCGTGGGCCAGTTTGTGTCGAATGCAGCAGTTCAGCATCTGCAGTTTCTGTTGGAGCAGACAACAGCTCATGTCGGGAGCACCCTCTGGCAAACTGGGGAGGAGGAGTGAGAGGGCTTTAGGGTAGAGGAGGATCTGTAATACTCTCCAGTTCCATTGGAGACCATGCAGTAGAGACTGCTGGAGACCCGGTAAGAAACTTACTTCCTGATTGGCAATCCATTCTCCCATCTGTAGCGCAGCTCCTGGACCACCTCGTACCATACCAGACACAGTGCCTTCACTCCTGGGGAAAATACATCATCATTACGCAATCATTACATCATCATAGCACTCCCATCATTACATTACAATTACATCACCATATGTCATCATCGCTACAAAACAGTGATACTCACATGCTAATTCAGACTATGATTATCGAAGGGGGGCGGGGAGGTCTGGATGATAGGTAGTGGGTTAGCTGCACATTATACAGTGACACATTTATGTTCAACATGTTACCATGGTTACTATTGATGATACACAGCGCTTTGGCCAGGAGGGCAGTCAGGCTATCTCGAGGTGCGGACTTCAACCTCTGTACCAGGTTAGGATTGCCACCAGTGGACGTGGTCCCCTGTGATTGCTCTTGTTTCGTGGGTGGAGTTTTCTTGGACTCAAAAGCATCGGGAAACATATGCTGGAAGAGAAATATGGTGGCATCAGCACTTGACTGTATTCAAATGTTTTAGTGATGGGGTGATGTATTGACTTTATTGGAGTTTGATTTATGGAGTTCATTCGTAGTCTCATGCCCAGACCCTTCTGCACGTATGAGGGTCTGGGAACGAGACTATTTCATTCACTGATTGGCTGAGACACTTACTCTGAGCACAATCTCAAGGTCTCTATCTGGTAGGGGTTCCCTCCCCCTGTCACCCGCTACAGCCCCACCAAGCTCTATCCGCTGTGACGCAGAGTACACAACAGAGGAGAAGAATGGAGAGGAGAGAGATGCAGCAGGTTCCGTCAGACGGTCCAGGGCGTGGGAATACCCTGGGTCAGCGGAGCCTGGGACACTGGTTTGAGGGATGCTACCAGTTAGCAGCTGAGAAACAGGATCTTCTCTGTAGCACAGGTTCATTAGGTTTAGTAGATGCTCAGCTAGAGTAGAAGGGAGGGAGAGAGGGAGGGAGGGAGGGAGGGAGGGAGGGAGGGAGGGAGGGAGGGAGGGAGGGAGGGAGGGAGGGAGGGAGGGAGGGAGGGAGGGAGGGAGGGAGGGAGGGAGAGGAGAGAAGAATACAGTCAAGAAGCAATCAAGTTGCTTGCAGATTTCATAGACTGGAACCCCAAATGTTCTTACCCAGGAGACAGCTGGGGTTCTGTGCTAAAATTACTCTCACTGTCCACAGCGGAGCAAGCATTGGTTTGAGGTCCCTGCACGGGGAGAGAATGACCACTACAGACACATACCCTCAGTGTACATCATCTAGCGAGTCATGCGACAGCCATGTGATAGTCATCTGGCAATCATGTAGGGACTTACGAGTGAGAGTCAGTATCCACAATGAGCTCCTCAGTCATATTTGGCCATACAGCAGACAGGTGTAGCTCTCTGAACACAGTCAACAGAGAGATCTATGTTACCATGGTAACCAGGAAGAGAGGAGGAGGGGTAGGAGGAGTGCAAGATACTTACTGCACTGGGTCGGAGATTGCTCCAACTGGAAGACTCCCCAAAACCTCCGCATCTATTTCCTTTTCCACGTCACCTAGGCAACATCACAACTCAGTTAGAGAGGTCAGGAGGTACGTTTTTGTGCTAGTTAACATTTTGGAAACCATTTTCTACCAATTATGGCACATTTTGACATGCCAATTAAACCTAAATTGGCAGAAACAGCACTCTTGTTCTATAGGGTGACTAATTTGTCCCAAAAATGAACCAATTGGTATTGGGACTTGGAAGAGAATGTTGCAGGAATGTGAATGAGATATGAAGCTGGGAAGTGTGCCATTGTGGTCAGCATAAAACGAGCTTTCAACTGATGTCCTTAAAATAATTAATCTCAGTCACATTTTTCCAAATATCGCAGTTGACCAAAGGCCATGGTTTCTCATGATTTTGAGTCAAAATTCAACCGACAGCAAATTGGACATCATTGGAATGCTCTATTCATGCTGATCACAATGGTGCAAATCCCAGCTTCATATCTCATTCCTAGCCCAAGATACCTAGCACATTAATCTGCTATAACTGCATGCATAGCCGCCTCGTTCCCAGCCCTTCTACACCACCAGTTTTTGCATACAGTAAACGATCAAAAACTGGAGGTGTAGAAGGACTGGGAATGAGGCTATGCATGCCGCCAGGATGCCCTCCACAACAAGGGACTAGCGTCTGGTCTCACTCCCAGGCCTCGGTGTAGGATGAGACCGCTACATATCCAGACCAATGTGCCAACGTACCAAGTGGTTCCACGGGCCAGTCCTCAAGGCTCCAGTGTTTCAGGACATAGGTCAGCCTCACTGCAATCCGAACAGCTGCCATGTTGGGCAGATGACACCTCTGTGGGATTGGCAGATAGCATTGCAGCACTCAGTCATATCTACAAGTACCACCCCCCTCATCCCCATCTCTCCCTCCCACGTACCCACCCTCCTCGTCCCCATCTCCCCCTCCCACGTACCACCCCCCTCATCCCCATCTCTCCTTCCTACGTACCCACCCTCCTCGTCCCCATCTCTCCCTCCTACGTACCCACCCTCCTCGTCCCCATCTCCCCCTCCTACGTACCACCCCCCTTCGTCCCCATCTCTCACTCCCACGTACCACCCCCCTCGTCCCCATCTCTACCTCCCTAACTACTTGCTAAGCCTTGTTTGTAAAGCTCCCACAGGCTAGCCTGGTACCAAGTTGATTGTAATATGGACCTTAAAGATGTGTTTTGGAGGGCCCACTGAAAGCTGTGGAGCTTACATTTCATTTCAACTTCAGAGAGCTTAGTAATGACATTCGACATACCCGAGCAGAAACAGAACCTACTCTCTACAACGAGCCATTAGTTACCTCCCAGTGATTTGCCCTGCACTGCAAGCAGCTGGAGAGAGAGGGCTAGGCTATACTTAGCCTCGTACCCAGGCCCCGCCCCACCCAGGGGCTGGGTACGAGGACTGTCCAGGGCCTGGGTACGAGGACCGTCCAGGGCCTGGGCACGAGGCTAGGCTACACTACTAGTACCCACCAGTTTAGATTTGAAGAGCTCAAGCAGTCCCGAGAGATGGGTGAACTGTGGAGGAGGGTGTCGTAGGTGTACCATGTCAAAGCTGGTCCTCACCCCTCCTCCTCCTCCCTCACACACACCCACATACATTTGCCGCCATGGCTGGTGGACTTGGATGAACACTGGAGTGATGCTATAGGGGGAGGAGGAGGAAGATCGAGGAGGGAGAGGGAGGGAGGGAGGGGGAAGATGGACAGAGAAGAAGGGGGGAAGGAGATTGAACAGAGGGGGAGGACCGAGGGAGGAGGGATATCCTTGTATACCAAATGCCATCCTACACCTTGAGTATAGGGATCTGTACTGATGCACTGCAGTTAATAGTCTCATTCCCAGACCATTTCTCTTCCTACAAACAGTCTGAGAATGGGACTACACCCGCATAGGAGATTACCTACCATCCAGTGTTGGCCACAGCAATGGAGACGGAGCCCAGCAAGAGGTTCGCCTGGGCTTGGCTGCGCATCCCCTGTGACCCTTCCTCCAGCATTATCAGGACAAACTCTTCCACTCCGTACCAGCGAGAGATGTGGTGTGCCTTGGAAGGAAAGTCTAGAGAACTGTCCATCATTTCATGCATGGCAGGTGCCCAATTGTGTTCAGACGCTGTCTGGGAGGAACGCTTGTTCCCTGATACCTCCAAAGAGATGGCAAATTTCCTACCGGCATATTCAATCCTCTCAACCTTGCGATGTTGCTTCTGGGATGAATATGCTTGCCCTGCTTCTCCGCCATGATCATCTGAATGTGCAAGTCCCCACTGGTGAAATACCTTCTCGATATCTGCAATGAAACTATAGCAAGCAAAACGAGAAGTGACCCATTGCAACTTCTATTGTTCTCGCGTAGCCAGACTCTCGCAGTCTGGCTAGGCCTATATACTTCCAATACTACTAATATTTCCATTCGTCGTTTCATGCTTTAAAATCAGCGACTGTACCTCTCCCATGGTGTTGCATTGGTGAAGTCGTTTATCTCAAATATTGAGTCATCAGAGTCTTGCTCGGCAGCTCTCCGATCTTCGTCCATCTCTCCCGGTCCCTCCTCTGATCTCCTTGTTATTCAATATTACTCTCTCCACTGATAAAAAGAATGCCATGCGGCACTACTACAGCATCACGCAATGGTTAACTTTGGAATGTATATAATACAACAGTACAATTCAAATAGTTACACACACGTACACACCACCACCCTCGGCATGCCACTTGATGCAAATAAATTACTGCCTGAAGGGTAGCCTACAAAATTCATATCTAAACACAAACATACCCGTAACACACCGTACAAATAAAATTCTGTAAATACATATCATGTATGATTGGCATGAATCAATACCTACAGTGGGTGATTAGCGTGATGTTATTCTCTTATACACCGCAAATACTAAGATGACACAGATGTCATCTTTTTTCAATATCAGCACTCAGTCTTCTCAAGCTTCTAATCCTGCAAGTGCAAGGTACAATAGTTTACTAACCACAAGTATACTGAACACAACAAATAGTTTACTGGGATGATTCACAAAAGTACAGAGTTACACCAGCCTGAATTACAAGTCAAGTGCACTGTATCTCCTCTTGCACTACCTTTCATCCTTTGATGTTGTTTTCACTCGGCTGCCTTCCACAGAGAGCCACGTTCTTGCCAGCTTTCCTGAAATGTGGACGCACTCTACTGTTTGCCTCCTCAACGATTCTTGGCTACACACATCAATCTGAACAATAAACCAAAGCAGCAGTAATGACCACAATGATTCATTTAAGGATATACTGCCAAAAAATTATGCATAGCTCCATATACTATCAAAAGTCATAAAAATCATGGAGGGAGAGAAGAGGAGAGATGGGAGGAGGGAGAGAAGAGGAGAGATGGGAGGAGGGAGAGAAAGGGACAGATGGATGGGAGGAAGGAGAGTAGGGGAGGAAGAAGGAGAGAAAAGGAGAGATGGGAGGAGGGAGAGAAGAGGAGAGATGGGAGGGAGAGAAGAGGAGAGATGGGAGGAGGGAGAGAAGAGGAGAGATGGGAGGAGGGAGAGAAAGGGACAGATGGATGGGAAGAGGGAGGGAAAGAGAAGGGGAGGGGGACGGGGAGGAGAGAGGGAAGGAGGGAGGAGGGAAGGGGTGGACAGAGGGAAGAATGGAAAGAGGGAGGGGAGAGAGAGAGAGAGAGAGAGTGAAGGAGGGAAGAAGAGGAGAGGGGAGGAAGAAAGGGGAGGAGGGAGGGTGTACGGGTACAGAGAGAGAAGGGAAGGGGAGAGGGGAAGGGGAGAGGGGAAGGGGGAGAGGAGAACAAGGGAAAGGGAAAAGAGAGGGAAGGAGGGCGACTAACCTGTTTCAGCAAGCCCTCGTGAGACTGTGCCCAGCTCTCAGCTAAACTCCTACTGAACAGGTCTGGATTGGTCTGAGACTGGGGCAGAGGTTCCAGGGAGTTGGAATCCGGAAACTCCGAGTAGTGAGAGCCCTCCCGGTTGTGGTACCCCAGCCTGGACATGGGTGTCTGAAACGTTGGCGAGGTGATGGCGACAAAGCCTGGATTCACGCCAATGCCAGGACTGGTGTTTGTGAGGTAGGGGCCACTACCAGGCGTCACTGCATAGGGTATGGGCTGTTGGACAGGGGTCTGTGGGGGGTAGACGTGCATCGGTTGGGATGGGTTGAGAATGGGGGACTGTGGTAGCGGAGAACCAGGATGCGACGGCTGGGTCGTCAGGTGGGGCGGGAAAGGGGAGGCAACAGGCATCTGCGGTGTGCGGGTCAGGAGGGCATTCGGCTGGGTACTGGGGTCCAGCACCACCTGAGTTTGTGTCTGTGTGTAGGAATATATAGACCACACTAGCTATGAGGAGTGTATATGGTCATACGATTATGGGAATAAATATGTCATCGGCAATGACATGAACAGAAGAGAATCATGCCTTGAACTTTGCAACACACTATCACTATCTGGGGAGTCACAGTACACACAGAATCATTAGATGCGATGATCATCAGGTAGAGCAGACGTCTACTCACACTCAAGAACCTAGAATCCAGCTGAGATTAGTTAGCAGGGGACTACAAATAAATCAGCTTGACTTGCCACGCACAGTACATGTGTTCTGATACCCCACAGCGTCTGTGCCAGACCTTAGTGCACTGTACAGCCTCTGAATACAAACTGTAGCTCCAACAGAAATCGTTCCCAATAAAATCTGCTTACGCATACACACCTGTACACACAGATAGACACAGACACACACACCTGTTGCTGCTGTGAAAATTGGTTCTGAAGTAACAGAGCTTTCTGTAGGGGGTGCAAACCTGTGAAAAGCACAAGATCAAGTCATTCAATGGCCGCTTTCTGTCCATAACTAGTTCTAACACCCACTCACAGAATATTTATATACATGAGAAGCTCTGCTCTGGCCGATTCAATACGCAAGCTCCGTATCAACCAATGACAGTGCTTGGTGTCACGGTCACCCCACAGGCTCATAAATTGGGAGGTTTACATCGTATTTCTTCAAGCAGTTTCTTACAGTCGGTAAAGAGTTATCTGATTACAACCCCACTGCATGGAGATTCATTACCCATGTTGTCCATGATTGATGACTGCGGCGATGTCATGGTAACCCCTGCGATGGCGGTCGGATACCCCACCACGGGGGTGATTGGGGTATTGCCAGCTGAATCTTGGTTGTAGGGACCGTTAGACGGGGGATGGGAGAAGATCAGTTCCTTCCGTGCATGGGTGTGTGTGGACCCCGGGGAAGTGAAAGGCTGTGAGAAATGGTGCATCATCCCTGGGGTTGGAGACTGTACCGGGATTGCGGTGTCTCCACCAAGGACGTTCTGGTGATGTTCCAGGAGTAGGGACGTCTGCTCGATGATTCGTTGCGTCGTGGAAGGGGTGGCAGGGATGCTGGTCGCAGTTGGCGAGATCATGGAGGTCTTCATAACGCCTACTGGGGTCAGCGGGGAGGTGACGACAGACCCTTGAGCTGCGCAGGAATGAGCGGGTAAAGGTCACATACACTGGAATAGTGTGTGTTAAACTAAATGAGTTGTACCGGGTTAATACTGTCTATTCTAACCAATCAGGCTACGGGTGCAGCTGGCCGCACATTCATAATGTAAGTGATCGCTTGATGGGAGAAAGCAAAGAGCTAGCTTTGTTAGACTAGCCTCAGTCAAGTATGATGGATGCCTCTGCCACTGATCTTGTACACCAGGTTAGAACAGTATAAGTTAGTTGTATCCCTGCCCAGCAGGATATAAGACCCGTTACACCTCATGGGAAGGCCAGTGCTTTCCTGCGGGATATAACAGGTCTTATACTATACTTAGGCAATTCTAACCAATCAGGTTACAGTATTTGCGGGAATTAACGGGTCATATATCCCGCGGCCAGCTGCGCGCACATATTGTAAGCAATCGCGTGCACGAGAAAGCGAAGAGCTAGCTTTGTTAGTCTAGCCAAGGGCTCGTGCCTTTACTGCTGCCTCAGTCAAGTATCATGGATGCCTCTGCCACTGATCGGTGAGTGCCTACTCCACAGTATCTATGTCTACACACAGTGTACTCACCTTAGAATAGCCTAAGCATAGGTTGTATCCCTGGCCAGCGGGATGTAAGACCCGTTACATCCCTTGGGAGAGGTCAGTGCTTTCGTTCCGCCTTGGAAGTGCCTCGGGCTTCGCCCTCGGCACTTCCTCGGCTCCACTCAAGCACTGACCTCTCCCGTGGGATATAACGGGTCTTACACATGTATATCCCGCTGGCCAGGGATATAACCTATACTGATATCCTGCTGGGCATGGGATATAACCTATACATTGTGACTGTGTTGCAAGGTTAAGCTCATGACATGGGCAATACTTTTGTCTGCCAATAGTCACTGAGTCAACATTCATTTTGTGACATGTTTATACTGCAGGCAAAGACCACAAAGTTTTGTTGTTGTTTGGGCACACATTGTAGGCTCCAAACAGCGGTATTTTAGTATCCAGGGCAGGTTTATTTAATTACCCTGTGTGCATGTGCAGCAGGGGTAGAGTGATCGGTTTGTCTGTCAGTCAGTCTGTCCGTCCGTCCAAGCGGTTTGAGCAGTGAAGGCCTTGTTGAAGCCTTATTTCAGGACAGAAGTGTCAGAATTCAGCGTCTACAAAACGCACAGACCAGAGATCCACTCCAGAGGCTGAAAGAGTTGAGTGAATGTCGACGATTAGCTTTGTTCTAATTTATACAATTTGACCACACCTTGTTTCTAACATTACTGCCACAACTTGCGGTATCTTATCGTGCATTGCATGCTGTATTAATTAAAAATCAGTAGGCCCAAGCTATCTCATCGTGCATGAAGTGTATGAATGATCGGCAGTTAAAAAGTCACGCAAAGGGTACGTGCTCTGCTGAGCACCTCTAGTTTCAAAATGGCTTCATTGCATAATAGTCTTGTTCCAAGTCCACATGGCCTGGGAACGAGGCTAACTGTCTATATTGCTAGCCCTCAGGCACCTCACCCGACTTGGGTGTGCACTGACTGGTGGCTGTTCTCGCATGTCTGCTGGGTGTCTTGTCCATTGACCTCTCGCAGCTGTGCTTGCCCCCACCACCTCTACTGGCAGTCACCGGGGAGAGCTTGCCTCCGCCACCCCTGCTGGCTGTCACCGGGGAGAGCTTGCCCCCACCACCTGTACTGGCAGTCACTGGGGAGAGCTTGCCTCTGCCACTCCTGCTGGCTGTCACCGGGGAGAGCTTGCCCCCACTACCCCTGCTGGCTGTCACCGGGGATAGTGACTTGGAGTGGCTGCGACTGTGTGGGCTTCTCTTGTGGGGGTAGTGATGGTGCGGGCGGTGGCTGCAGGAACAGACGTATGTGCACACATGTAGCAGCCACCCAGCACTACATTGTAGATAGACAACAGGCCCCTTCAGATAAAGGTACGCCACATTGCATGTATGGTTCTCAATGGAGGCTGTATTGGTTTTGTTATAGCGGAGGGGCACGCACAGGTGTGGCTGGCTACCTGGAGAGGCAGAGCTTATATGCATGCAACTGAGCTACTGCCAGCCACGTGATGCGGTGTACATGCACGCTATCAAGCTTGCATGCAAGTCATCAATGAGAGCTAGGGGTCAACTCAGCTGGTTCACACGTGAGCACACTTCTTACCTGGCATGGCTCCTCTCCCTCTCTTTGTCTCTGTGCAATCGAGGCAAATGACTTTTGTGAGGAGACTCCTTAGTACCACCATGGCGAACAGCACCAGTGTGCAAGTGTGCAGAGGGCGTGTGTGAGTGCGTGTGGGGGTGAGAGGAGGAGGAGGAGGGGGGATGTCTGGAGGGGGTATATTTGGAAGGGGTGCTCTTATCAGTAGAAGAGGGGGTGGGTTTCGACAAGGAGGCAGCTGAGGAGCTGCTGGCCTTTGCTTTCTGACTGCTGGTAGGGGTTGAGTCTTGCTTCAGCCTGTGGGATAACGGAAGATCTTAGGAAATGAGATTCCTCGAAGTGGGTTAGGTGACTGCACTCACTTCTTGACACATCCCTTTGGTCTCTCCCACAGTGACTTATCAAGCTTCTTGTTGTAGTAATATGTTCTCCCAGAGGAACTGACATGTTCCGTCCAAGCATTCTCATCATCATCCTAGCAGAAGAGACAACAGAATGTGTGCCACATGCAATGCATGTGTTCAGTGACATAGAGCATAGCAGGAAATTTTTGTATGGTACAAATTTCGTATGGTACAATTTTTCGTATGAAGCCTCGAGATATGAAAATGAAAACTTTAACGGTCGAAACTTTAACGTCAAATTTTGAATGGGCAATCGAACACGTGGAAGCGGCGAGCAAGCGATGGTGTTTGTAACGATATTTCTAGCGTTTGAATGGCCTTCCAGACTCCAGCGGACCCTGTTAGCCTGCGATGATAGCGAGCCTGTGGGAAGTGCGACAGATGACAGTAAGCCAAGTTCACTGAGCAGCAACCAATGGCGAGTATGCCGCCAATCAGGCGGCAAGCTGTTCGTCATTTTCTCGCCAACGACAGAGGTCAGGTATGAGCACTGTAGACGTGGTACTCTCTCACCATTGCGCATTGCCTCCACCGAAAACGACACCGTACCATCGACACATCAGGTACGTGTAATGATAAGGGGCGTGGCAATGCATAGGCACATACGAAATTAAAATACGAAACTTTCTGCTGAAGGCATTCATATGAAAATTTGCATATACAAAAATATCCCACTATACGGTAACCACCCCCGGCCACTGGTAATGGGGCCCAGGACCTGCATGAAACCTTCTGCATTGGAGATGCGGCATTCCTGGGTTATCAAATCAAATGAACTAGTTATCAAAACACTAAATGTGTGCGAGGAGGACAGAAGCACTATTATATTAGGCAAGGGGTGGTCACCCTATAAGCACAGTACTTAAGCTGTAACTGGAGTCCCAATCTGCGACACCATCCTGCATCATCCTACAACCATCTTGCACTGATCCGGTTCTGTAAACATCCAGCAGCCATCCCACAATAGCCTTGTGACCATTCTGTGATCATCATGTGACCATCCAGCAGCCATCCCACAATAGCCTTGTGACCATTCTGTGATCATCATGTGACCATCCAGCAGCCATCCCACGATAGCCTTGTGACCATTCTGTGATCATCATATGACCAATAAGGTTACCCCAATAAGCACCAGCCACAGCTTGACCCTGTATACTAAGGAAGGGGTGGATTCGCTATGCAGTCTTCCAGTGAACGACAGAAAATCGGTGTGGTCAACGGTCAAACTGGACAAAGCGACTATAGAGTCAATGGGCGTGACCTCCCCCTGATGGAGGGGGGTAGCAAAGTTCCTCGTAAGATTTACCTCGCTGCTTCTCTTTCGCTTTCCATCTGATTCAGGGGGTTTTCCAGAGATGTGGTTTTGAACGTGGTTGGAAGCTGAGGAATGAAACAAGTTTCACTACTGAAATATCACAACTGTCACTTAATTAGATCACATTAAAATGGCTGACTGAAGCTGCTACCCCACAGAAAATCCTCTTCTTGCATTTGGAGGACCCAGAGCTGCCCCCAAAAGCCCGCCAGGAGACACCCAGGCCGGTTTACCGTGCTTAGACCTCGAAGCGGAGTGAGTAGAACCGCTAGGTTTTAACTCAGCCCGGGGATGGTTCCTAGTGTTCGACGGTACGTGCTTGTCGCTCTTTGTTGGAGAGATGGTCGGGTCTTCCGCCGAGCTTCGCCCGTACTTGCGCTCCTTCACCTCGTGGGGTGTCTGTAGGAAAGAAGGGCAGGTATACTGTACCGTATGCCGCACTCACTGCGCGATGAAACGTCGATTGATCCAGTCCATACGTACCCTAGCCAACTTGTCCCTGTGCTCCAGTTTCAGTCCGTCCCGAGCGCTACTGTAGAGGGTAGGTAAAGACAGTACACCCCATTCAACAACAGCTCCGTCCGCAACCAACACTCGGGGAACAAGAAAGGGGCGAAACGCTTACGCTCCGCCCCTTTAATTTCAATTCCACAGTACAAGCTGTCTTTCAGATAGGACAGCTGCTGTAACCACCATTTACCTTTCCGGATGCTGCTTTTCGCTCATGCTTCTTGCTTCCCTCTCAAACAGAGTAAGGCAGGGGTGCGCACTCGGGAATGGCTCTATCTCAAGCATTGAGGCACATTGGGCTTGCGGACTCTCCCAGGTACGGAGGCAGCTAACGTATCTTCAAAAACGAAACGAATAATCAACAGATTCCTGGCGCACTATAACTGTCAGGGCTGAGGACGGATCTCCACCCCAATTAATGCCAACTCCAAACGCTTTGGGCACTTACTACTCCCCCTTCGGTTTACTGACTGTAATAGAGTCTGTACAGACTGATTTTCCCCTTCTTGGGTCGACCATTCGACCAAACTTCCCACCAAATGCGTCAATCTCTCCTTGATTCTGTGTTCACAGTTGTCAGTTATCTGAGCTGCATGCTCCGGGCTCCACGCGCGCACCTAGTCAAATAGCGCACGTGACACTGAAACATAAACACAAAAAGTGTCCGGAAGTATCCCGCATTGCACGAGTTTATTATCGCGGTGCACATGTACGGTTTCATTCAATTTGTTGTACGTGTGCTTCGCGCTTCGCTGCTCGATATTGCTGGAGAGTGCTTGTGCCAGGTACGATCCGTTTGTCTAATCCAGAGATCTCATACTAGCAGTCGGGATACCAAACTTACCTGCCTGTAGCGGCCACCTGGGTCCTGGCTACCTGCACCCAGCTGCATAATTAGCCAAATTATGGCTTCCTCTGGCTGCAGATCTGAGGATGCAGAGTGCCAGCTGAGAAAGGATGAAGCTTGCCTGGAGAGCAGCCACTGTGTGCTGTGTTCTGATGCTGGTGTCCGCCGTGTGGATGGTATATACTACATTCTATGTTGTCAGCCAACCAGACGTGCACGTATGTTGGCACACACATACATAGCTGATCGTAATGTGTCATTAAACAGCTGCTACCACTGCAGAGAGGTGGGGAAGGGGGGGGGACGACACCTCAGCATTATCCTCAAGTCGTAGCCCTGGTGGGAAGTGTGTTATGCATATGGGTAGGATAAGCAGGAGTGGAGCATATTGCAAGGATGGTTGCCAAGCAATTGACTGTTCAAAGTGTGTGCCACAGCTGTCCTGATTTCCCTGTTCCACATGCTCTACAGAGTCACAAAATGGCACCTGCATGTGTAGCCCACTCCCCTGTGTAGCCCACTCCCCTGTGTAGCCCACTCCCCTGTGTAGCCCTACAGGCCCAATCAGCTCTCCTGCTGTGTTGGTATTTAGGTGCTATGGTAATTAGTCCTTCTCCATACTTCTAAAACCTCTGCATCTGCTTCGAACCTTGACATCATTAATGCATTCCTGTGGTTTACCTCCCCTGGGCTAGAGTGTAGCCAACAGCATATCCCCCCATGGTTCCTTTTAACCTCAGTACTGGAAAGTATGTAACTGCATGTATTTGCGGTTGTGTACATGTTTTGTGTGTGTGTTGGGGAGGGAGGGGGGAGGGGAGGGAGGGAGGGGGGAGGGGAGGGAGGGAGGGAGGGAGGGAGATGGGGGGATGTGGTACAGTGGGTGATGTTTACATTCTTGGGAGATTGACTGTGTGTCTTGCATACTTTTCCCACATAAAACAGACTATACAATCACGGGACAGGCTGGTTCCCAGGAGTCCTAGGGGACTTGGTTTGAGCCTTGTTGTTGATCTTATTAAGGTCATCTGATGGACAATGTAACCTTCCCTTTCAGTTTGTTTATCATCATATCTCCAACCCTTGCAGGTGGCATCAGACATCACCGGGAACTTGACAGGCCCTGCAGTGAGACACCTGCTAGCGGCGACTGCTCTGTTACAAAAGCAGGAGCCTAGTCATCATGTGTCGTACATCAAACTGGAAGGAGCTGATTCCAGTGGTAACGTAAGTCACAGTAGAGGTTAGCGTAGCCTGTAGCCTGTGGCTTAGTGTGCTGGTATCCAGGGGGTGACTCCTGGGGATTGGAAGTTTGGATCTTGGGGATTGGAAGTTTGGATCTTGGGGATTGGAAGTTGGAGTGAACCAATTAGAGCTGTAGAGAGATAAAAACATATTGTAACGGGATGTCTCTCGTTTCCATGGCAATGGAGACACATGTTCAATTGTTGGTGTGGTTCCACCCTCTGGACAGTCTCATTGTAGCCACACGCTCCATCCTCTGTTTACTTCCACTGACTTGGTAAGACTTCATGCGTGATTAGGTTTTTCCATGTGACCTCTGACCCGGACTACTGGTGTATGGTATGTGATCAACAATGAACAACTCAACACTTGTGGGCGTACTCTGCCGGCTCTGTCTGATATTTGATACAGTTCATTAGTCAGCTGTGGTGTGTGCCTGTGTGTGTGCTGTGTGGCAATGCTATGCCCAGAGTTGAGTGGGCTGCATGCTTGTTCTCTGCTGGACAACAGTCTTACAAGTCCAGATCTAGTCACTCTAGTCATGTGATGGTCACATGATAGTCACATAATGATTACGTAATAGTCACATGATAATCGGCACATGATGGTGATATGATAGTCTCATGAACAGTAATCAGACAGCTATATCATGAAGTTGTGTCAGAGTGGGTGGTGAGCTTCGAAGCTTCTTCTGGGGCGGGGGGGGGCTCAGAGAGCAATGACCTCTTATTCTGGATAGTTGATGTCTGCCTGATAGAACTGTTGTTGAGCTAGTTGGGTTATGGCAGTGGCTAATAATTCAAACGCAGCTATCTATTCAGATCTGCAGACAGGAAGACTTAAGCTCCTGAATGATACAGATACAGTTCCCTTTGTTTGCTTAGTTGCTCTGCAAAGCGATTGCTTATTGAGGTACATCATACTCACTTGTGGGAGGAGGTAGGGGGGGGCAGCTGTCTTGTTGGGACAATGTGGGGTCTGGGCTGTTTCACATACTTACACCCTGTAAACCCTCACCTCTAGAGCTGAAGGTATGCCAGACTAATATTCATGTCCTAGCAGACCATATTGACATGAGCCCTGAGGACTTTAACCTTTGAACCTAACTCCGTCATCAGTGCAGTGAATATCCACTGGGCTGGGAGGGAGAGATTTTTCATGATGCTGGAAATGGTTTTGATTTAAGAATGGTGGTTGCTACAATGCACCATTTGAGGCTCGTAAGCTCCTGGCTGTAGTTATGCCTAAAGCCAGAGTGTAAAAGCACAGAGCTAGGCAGATAGTAGACTTGGCTACTGACATTCTGAAAGTCTGTGTACACAATTAACTCCTCTACCCACACAAAACTCCCACACCTTGGAAACCAACAAACTCAAGAATAGGGTTGGGCAAATTATTGCAATAATGTACTGCTGCAATTAATGTATTGCCAATGCTAACGCAATTGCACTGCAATATATCACAATATCCGTACACTTCTAGCATAACCACAACATCGGATTTTGAAATGAGGTCATTTGTACGCCTCTGTTTGAAGAATAATGGCTATTAGTAAAGATGGCTTCAGGCAATAATCGCAAGCCCAACCCTACTCAAGAACAAGGCTACCAGACAATTTCGTAGAACTACAACTTCCAAAGTATTTAATCTGCAGACAATCTTCTAAAAGTTCAACAGTGTGAAGTGTTTATTACGCCCATGAATGATACATACTAGAGGTGTTCTTATTGCATGATACCCTACAAGTTCAAAGGATCAGGTGTGCCAATATCTGGCATATGGCACTGCTGTGACATCATCACTTAGCAACACACATCACGAAGCAACATCCAATCAGGCGCATGCAATAAATTAGTTATAGCATGGCAACGCGGGCTGCATGCCAGATATTGGCACTGCTGATGTAAAGCCCTCGGGCCTGCGGCCCTCGGGCTTTACGTCACAGCAGTGCCAATATCTGGCATACAGCCCTTGTTGCCATGCTATAACTAATACATAGAAGACACACCCCAGTGGAATGTCGTGTGGTTTTGTCCTCCCAGACAGTGCCACCCCCAGCCTCATGGAGTACACTAATTGTAATTATCATCGGAAAGAGGTGGAGCCAATGTTGGATAATAGGAAATAGCCAGTGGAACATTAGTCATGACAGCTGTCAAATAATAATCTCCACTATCTTTGTAGCTTTCATCTTGAATGATGAAGTACATGAATTAAAGTTGATGTTGTTGAGTTTGTCGGTGTAAAGAGGTGGAGCCAATGTTACAAGTAAAAGAATAGCTGGTAAGCCAGCAGAAACAATAGTCACGATCTCTGTCAAGTGGGTAAGTCTCTTTCTCGAATCATGAAGTTTCAAAATAATACCTTTTGAGACTGAAAGGACTCTGTGATTATGAGTGCTATAAATGACAGTGTAAAGAGTTCTGTCAGTGACGGGGTTTATCAGGCCTGGTCAGGCACACAGGCAGCTGTTATGTCAGTCATAAAATAATGTTATCTTAAGATCACTATTGTTTGTGGATACTAATTTTAGTGAATTTATTGGCCATGTAGCAGATTTGGCAGGTCTTTTTTACTTCCAGATCTGTTGTATTACCAATTCTCCGTCCCTTCGTCTGTCCCTTCCCCTCCCCTCCCTCCCTCCCTAATCCTATCCACCTCCTCCACCCTCCACATCCCTCCCCTCACTCCCTCTGTCATCCCTCCCTCCCTCCCTCTGTCGTCCCTCCCTCACCCGTCCACTCCTTCCCCCTGCGGTGGTGTACTGGTAGAGTGAGAGTCTCTAGTGCTCAACTCAGGCTCTGTCCTGAGTTTGAATTCCGCTAAAGCCCTTGGTTTTCTGTTGAAGGGTGGTTTCGCCTTGATAAATTTGCCCTTTGCCCTTCCAGAAGAACAAGTTTGACAATACCATTTATGGTAACTCAAGCGAGTTCAGTGATGATGAAAACCTCCAGCATTGGGGATGTGGCATTCTCCTCGGTTGTGAAGTCAATGACCTTCTTCCTCCAGGACATGTTTGCGGTGTACTCGGCTACAGTGCCGCAGCTGAAGGCCATCTGCTCGGCTCTGCCCGAGTGTGAGGGGTTCAACTCACAAGGGTGGGTGAAGTCACGCGTGGTGAACAAGAAGAGGGCAGCCATTGATCTCTACCTGAAACAGACTGCCATTATTACACCACAGCCTGGAGAGGTGTGTCACATTCTCAAACCATACTTGACCCCATTCCATACCACTATAGTCCCAAACCCACCCCAGCACGGATCGCATCTGGGGTTGGTTTGGGTACCACTACAGCTTCAGTTCCCTACCATGGGTTTTCGGTACATCTACTTAATTTCAGGGGTATGTCATTTGGGTACCAACCAAGTGGAGCAGAAGTATTTCCCTGCATGCATGACCAGCACATGCTATCTGTGGGTACACGTATACCCGTACCCATGGCAACCGGGTACTGCACCTGACACACCCATATTTGCACCTAAGAGTCTGATGATATGGAATCCTCAATAATGGGTTCTGAATCCCAGTAGGTGGAGTTAGTGGTTGGAATGTCTGGTGTATTGAGTGCTTGGTGTAGGCAATGAATAGGTTGCTAGGTGAGGACAAACGTATTGCAGAGGCAGTTTACGTTTGTATCCTCAGGTCTGGGAGCAAGGCTAGTTTGTTCACAGCAATTATGACATAGTTTACAATCGGACATTTTGAGTTGAGCTAGCAAGGAGGGCAGCACAGGAGATGTGGTAGATGAGGGGTAAGGTGGAAGGTCAGAGGTGAAAGGTCAGAGGTGCAATGGTGCTAGTTGGTTGCTAGAAGCTCTAGCTGTCGAGACTACGCTCACGGGACATCATTATCGTAAAGTCTACCACAGCGGTTGTCTAAGCTGTCTGGAGTGTCCAGTGTTATCCAGCTGCTGTCTATTCTCAGGTGGTGAAGGACCACAGTGCCGGGCTGTTCCAGAGGCATCTGGACGACTATGATGCAATGGAACACGACTTGAAAATGTATCCTTGTCACATGACTGAGCACATAGCATTACCGTTGAACACGATAGCTCCAGGGGTGGCCACTCCAGTTAGTTCTATGTGCATACTGGTACTTCCTTTTGCAGCTCAGTAACTGGTGTGCTTCATAATAACATCTGGTAACCAGAGAATTTCCTGTCAAATTCAAATGGCGTGTATGTCAGGGTGTATCTCAGAATGCCCTGACATTTTAGCATTCACAAAATTAAGTCTGACTTTGTCTGCAATCCCAGGTCACCAGGTTCATCTCCGCTGGCTGTGTTTACAGTAAACAGCCAAACTTACCCAAACATGTTACAAGTGAAAATACAAGAGAGGGGAAAAACAAACAAACCACAAGACAAGGGATTTTTAGAACACACTGAACTGAGTACCTTGTCAGGCCTCATCACAAGTACCCAGTCACTGTGTCATGCTCCAGCAGTGGTCTAGGCTGGGCCAGTTTATTGGAAATAGACCAATACCGATACCACTGTACTCAATATACCCTTGAAAAGCTTTCTTCACGAATTTTACAACAAGCCTGGCTTTTGTCATCGCATCAGATATGCTCCCAAACTCTCTCTTAACTTGCCTGCGCATCACTGGGTGCTCCCTCGAGCATGTACTCAGTCCGATGCATGTCATACGGCAATCAAATCATCAGTATACGCAGAATTCCGCTAGCCGATACCTGATATCGGGACCGATACCACTATCAGTGGAACCCTAGTTGCCCTCGTACCTGTTGCTTTGCCTTAACTGTGTGTGTAGATACATGTATGAGACCAGGACCGGTCTGAACATGCCTTCCTATGACGACTACAAGTATGGAGTGGAGCACCTGTTCATCAGCCTGCTGGCCAAGAGCAAGTTCAGAACGAGGGTATGAATAGTGCTCTCCTGAGAGTTGTGACCACACCCCCTTCAGTCTCCCTCCCTCCTCTGCAGGACCCCAGTAAGGCCACCTTCTTCTTCATACCGTCACGTTGCACAGCCTATCGCAAATCCGTCCCAGACCTCGGTTTAGGAATCAGAAAAGCCGCTGAGACGACTAGGAGAATGCTTGATGAGATACGGCGCGACTACCCCTATTGGAATGCCAGCCTGGGGGCCGACCACCTCTACATCTGCGCTCATGATATGGGGACAGAAGTGGCAAAGCTGGCAGACTTTGATCTGTGGAAGAATGCAATTGGATTGGTCAATACAGCAGATTACTCGGAGCTAACGTTCATTCCCCACAAGGATATTTCACTGCCCCCCCATCCTGGCCGAGGTACTGTTGACTGGGCTGTGATTGGTCAGGGAGGGGCTGCATTTGACCCCATCGTTAGGACTAAATTGGCATTCATGGCTGGACACCCAGCTAGGTGAGTCGTACCATGTAGTACGAGCCACTGAAGCAGGTACAGATGCTTTTTACTCTTACAATCTTGTTTGCCATATAGGGGTCCTGTTCGTCCCAAGGTATATGAGAGGTTTGGCAGAGACCCGGACTTTCATCTAGTGCAGGGCTACATAAGTGATGCTGACTACATGAGGTAGGTGCTGCTGCCCTGATGGCTGGCGGTAGAATCCTCTGAGTGGGATGGAATTAAAATGGCACAAACCTGTTGTTTTTACACTCAGGGCCCTAAAGACAACCAAGTTTTGCTTGTGTCCCCGTGGCAACAAAGCCTGGAGCCCTCGCCTCATGGATGCCCTCTGGTTTGGGTGCATCCCAGTGATAATTGCCGACCACTACGTCCCTCCACTGGGTGATCTGGTGCGATGGGAGTCCATAGCTGTGTCTGTGGCTGAGAAACAGGTGGGAGGAGAGGAAGGAGGAGGGAGGGAGGGGAGAGGAAGGAGGTGGGAGGGAGGGGAGAGGCGGAGAGGGAGGGAGGGAGGGGAGAGGAAGGAGGTGGGAGGGAGGGAGGGGAGAGGAAGGAGGTGGGAGGGAGGGGAGAGGCGGAGAGGGAGGGAGGGAGGAGGGGAGGCAAGGGGAGGAGAGGAGAGGAAGGGAGAGTGGAATCATGGATACTGCAGCTCGAACAGATGGGTGTCTGAGTGCAGCTGTTTGGACTCCGCCAGTGCAGTATAGTCGAGAGAGGTATCCTGGGTTATAAAGTGCCGCTGCTGAGAATAGGATATCGGCATCAGATTATTACTTCCCTAGGGAAACTGCCAATGGGCACATGTAGTCATGAAAAACAAAGTCTATTGATAGCATAGCTCATCAGTGCAGGAAGCTGTCCTATCTGCCGGATACCATGTGTATTGTGTAGTGATAAACAGCTGCCAATGTTGTCTATATTCTGAAGGTGTCTGACCTAAAGAGAATCCTCCTCTCTATCCCGGACCAGCAAGTATGGGAAATGCAGACCAGTATTCAGAAGGTGGGTGTCCATTAAGGTAGCATTATACCTTTACCGTTAGGTTACCTTTAACCGTCGGGGCCCCGACGGTTAAAGGTACCCTAACGGTAAAGGTATAATGCTACCTTAAATCACTCTGACAGTCAGTGCACTAGTCACTCTGACAGTGAGAAGAGTTAGGAGCTGATCTGTCCGCTAGCAAGAACAATAAGGTATGATTGTGGACATTCTGCCCTGGCCTTCATACATGTCACACTCTTGTTACCAGGTATACCACCAGTTGACGTGGCACAGTCCTCCTCTGCCCTACGATGCCTTCCATGCCGTTCTGTTTGAACTCTGGCAGAAGAGAAATGTTAGGAGAACACTTCCAAGGATGCTGCCCGTGGACTCAGTCGCCTACCCGCTGGTGTAGCATCACCCCATTAGACACTTGTTTGGCTGTTCATCACTTCTGAGATTCAAATTAATTTTATTTTTCCATTTCACAAGAATCAAATTTCGAAATTTTCCCATGACGGTATCATACATGTTTCCGGTTAATTATCCGTACATTTCCTCCGAATTTTCCTGCACACGTGGTCGTACGCGCTATACGGAGGGCAGGCCAGGATGGAGGGAGAAGTGGAGCCAGTTGCAGCCAAGAAAGCGAGCAAGAAGTTGTCCAGAAATGTGTCCACGCCTTCCAAACTGAAGGCTCCGGCGCCCCTTGACATCTCCAGGGTAAACGCATTCACTGTTGAAGCTCTAGCCTCGTTCCACGCCGAGAAGGACGGGGGAAGTACTTCCCCTCCTCCTTCGTGGCTTGGAAACGAAACTATTGAAACTGCTTTTGTGCGAAGGTTTGCATATCAGTCTGTGCCGTGGTTGATGCGCAGAGCAGACAAACCCTCAACAGCTAGGTTACTAGGGGGTGTGTCTAGCGCTCACACTGAACACCTGTGTGTATGCTGGACGTACATACATCTAGATCTCTACATTGTTTTTTGACATGCTAGTGATGTGTGCAAAGAGCACCAGGATCTTATGAACGTTGAACCCCATCACGTATGGATCCTTTGTTTTATTGTTTATAGTTTTGGCAATACGGTCAAAATTGTGTCTGGAACACAGGTCAGCACCAGTAGGTCAGACATTCATTGAGCAGTTTCGCTTGTTGAAAGTCTGCCATAATTTGCTGGATTTCTTTGACATGTAGCATGTACAGAAATGCCTTGTGGCCCCGCCCATTCCTTACTGCGAAGGTGCTTGACTATGGTTGTGAGCAGTGCATGCTGATACCTGAAACACAATGTAGTTTGCATAGCTGCATACTTACAAGTAAACTCATTATGACATCATCACACACTAGCCTCATTCCACACCTTAGCGACCTTTGGACTGGGACATATTGTGTATGTGGCGATGCATGAGGAATGTGTCAAATACTTATTATGGGTGTAAATAAGCAGACTGATGGTATCCAATGCTCACTGCTGCTAAGTGGCAAACAAATAGGGAACTTGCGTGATTACGTCACGAGCGGATGGATACACCCACCTATGGTATCATGTACATACGGCTCCCTAGAAGATGTATTGGGAAGGGGTACCGAGGTGAGGGTTTACAAGCTTACTATGCCAGCTTACTATGCCGCATGCCAGAAATGATATTGTCCAGAAAGTTCAATATTGTGGCTGAAATTGTGCCATGTAAGGACAAAGATGTGCTCCCAAAGAGGAAGTGGGTGGTCGCCCTCCAGGATGGGGCATCATGCCGCTTTACCTTGGTAGAACAGTGGCTTAGATGGTGGCATTCTCCCTTGAGATTTGGCTTGAGGCTGTTGTGTTGTCAGCAAGAGCACATTGGTGACATTATTCCCAGCGTCATACTGGCCTGTATTGTGCATGGGTGACATTATTCCTAGCGTCATACTGGCCTGTATTGTGTATGGGTGACATTATTCCCAGCGTCATACTGGCCTGTATTGTGTATGGGTGACATTATTCCCAGCGTCATACTGGCCTGTATTGTGCATGGGTGACATTATTCCCAGCGTCATACTGGCCTGTATTGTGCATGGTGACATTATTCCCAGCGTCATACTGGCCCGTATTGTGTATGGGTGACATTATTCCCAGCATCATACTGGCCTGTATTGTGTATGGGTGACATTATTCCCAGCGTCATACTGGCCTGTATTGTGTATGGGTGACATTATTCCCAGCGTCATACTGGCCTGTATTGTGTATGGGTGACATTATTCCCAGCGTCATACTGGCCTGTATTGTGCATGGGTGACATTATTCCCAGCGTCATACTGGCCTGTATTGTGTATGGGTGACATTATTCCCAGCGTCATACTGGCCTGTATTGTGTATGGGTGACATTATTCCCAGCGTCATACTGGCCTGTATTGTGCATGGGTGACATTATTCCCAGCGTCATACTGGCCTGTATTGTGCATGGGTGACATTATTCCCAGCGTCATACTGGCCTGTATTGTGCATGGGTGACATTATTCCCAGCGTCATACTGGCCTGTATTGTGCATGGGTGACATTATTCCCAGCGTCATACTGGCCTGTATTGTGTATGGGTGACATTATTCCCAGCGTCATACTGGCCTGTATTGTGCATGGGTGACATTATTCCCAGCGTCATACTGGCCTGTATTGTGCATGGTGACATTATTCCCAGCGTCATACTGGCCCGTATTGTGTATGGGTGACATTATTCCCAGCATCATACTGGCCTGTATTGTGTATGGGTGACATTATTCCCAGCGTCATACTGGCCTGTATTGTGCATGGTGACATTATTCCCAGCGTCATACTGGCCTGTATTGTGCATGGGTGACATTATTCCCAGCGTCATACTGGCCTGTATTGTGTATGGGTGACATTATTCCCAGCGTCATACTGGCCTGTATTGTGCATGGGTGACATTATTCCCAGCGTCATACTGGCCCGTATTGTGTATGGGTGACATTATTCCCAGCATCATACTGGCCTGTATTGTGTATGGGTGACATTATTCCCAGCGTCGTACTGGCCTGTATTGTGCATGGGTGACATTATCGTGATATATAATTTTGCGACACTATGATGTGCAATTGGCAGTAAATGCCTCTTAACCCTTTAACCACCGAATTCTTCCCACCAAGACAACACATTTTCATGCATTCAGCGCACACCACTTTCGTAGGTACTCCTCTCCCACAGCATTCGCTCCTCAGCGGCCAAACTTGGTGGGGCACGCACACATGGAGAGACCCCTCTGGCAATACCGTTAATGATATTCATGACCCCCCACAAGGCCAGCAATCGGAGGTCAAAGGTGGATGTCAGCCGGATTTTCGCCCAGCATTTCCCTAAACTTGGGCCAGATCTGACTGATGGCACACCTTACACCACCAATTTGCAGGTTTTCTTGAGGCCCTGGGTGGGGTCTATGAATATCATTAGAATCAAAAATTCTCGGGTCAATGAATCTCATTAAAATCAAAAAACACCTGCGACAGCCCGAAGGGGGGGCTGCCGCCCCCCCTTCGAAACCCCCCCGCTTGTACGTTTAGTGGGGGAGGCGCGCCGAAATCTGACCAAATTGTTGAGTTCGGGCCTTAAAGTCGTCCCTAGGCCCTCTGAAGACTTTTTGGTCTCTTTTTGGATTGGCGAGAAGCCCTACAAGTGCATAGGGTCTAAATGACGCCTATAGACGTCAATGGGGCTTAAAGGGTTAATGAGATTCATAGTTGGTGAGAATGGGCCCTCAAAACGGCCTAGACTTGCACTGTGTGCCAGTTTGGGATGGTTTGCCGATTTTTAATGAGATTCATTGATTCTCCATGCACATATTAACCCTTTAACCACCGAATTCTTCCCACCAAGACAACACATTTTCATGCATTCAGCGCACACCACTTTCGTAGGTACTCCTCTCCCACAGCATTCGCTCCTCAGCGGCCAAACTTGGTGGGGCACGCACACATGGAGAGACCCCTCTGGCAATACCGTTAATGATATTCATGACCCCCCACAAGGCCAGCAATCGGAGGTCAAAGGTGGATGTCAGCCGGATTTTCGCCCAGCATTTCCCTAAACTTGGGCCAGATCTGACTGATGGCACACCTTACACCACCAATTTGCAGGTTTTCTTGAGGCCCTGGGTGGGGTCTATGAATATCATTAGAATCAAAAATTCTCGGGTCAATGAATCTCATTAAAATCAAAAAACGCCTGCGACAGCCCGAAGGGGGGGCTGCCGCCCCCCCTTCGAAACCCCCCCGCTTGTACGTTTAGTGGGGGAGGCGCGCCGAAATCTGACCAAATTGTTGAGTTCGGGCCTTAAAGTCGTCCCTAGGCCCTCTGAAGACTTTTTGGTCTCTTTTTGGATTGGCGAGAAGCCCTACAAGTGCATAGGGTCTAAATGACGCCTATAGACGTCAATGGGGCTTAAAGGGTTAAAATCCCAGTAGTACTGACAGACATTACTTTGATTCAGCCAGGGTGGTGTTAACTTAGGTGATAAGCAGCTCCCGTCTCGTCCCAGGCTAGTCTCGTTCCCAGACCCTCATATGCGCTGAGAGGGTCTGGGAACGAGACTAGTCCCAGGCTAGTGATAAACAATCCCTAGTGGGGTCCTCCCGACTCTTGAGTTGAAAGAATTCCCCAGTGGTTCGCTTGTGACAGTATGTCATGACATATGACATAAGCATGTGTACAAATCATAGCGATGTCACCCAGTATGAAATCTGATAGCTGTTAATGTCAAATAGTTTTTGGTTTCTCCAGAGTCCTTCTAAATACTCACGACGTAACCGCTACTCTGGTCTCTGGGAGTGTTACTATGGCAACCAGGTAGTTGGTGGAGGGGTGGAGGAGGGAGAAGGAGGAGATGTGGGCGACAGGGAGGAGGAGGAGGGAGGGTTGAAGAACATCCGAGGGTTCCTGCTGAAGAGAAGGAAGTCTCCACTCAAAGGTTGGCACAAGGTGAGGGGAGATGATGTTGAAACAGGTAGGATTATTACAACTTTACCACTGTGATTGGTAAACGTGTAATGATCCTACCAGTTTTATGGATGTTGCAAAGTAACTCACCAATGGCACAACAGATGTTAAACACACACACACACATGCACACACACACAGCGGTACTTTGTCTTGGAGGGTGGTATGCTGTTCTATGCCCGCAGCCTTGCACACCTTCAGAAAAGGAAGGTCCTGGGGTCCATTGACCTCGGACTGGCCTTCATCAACTGTGATGGAAACACGAGGAGATTTGATATTGATGGGGAACATCAGGTCTACCATCTCAAGGTAGGGAACTGCTGAGGGAGGGAGGTAGAGATAGAGGGACAGACAGACGGATGGAATGAGGGAGGGAGTGAGAGAGGGAGGGAGGGATGGAGGGACAGACAGACAGATGGAGTGAGGGAGGGAGGGAGAGAGGAGGCACTTCAATTGCTGTGATTCATGCGAACAGACTTGCAACTTAGAGAGTTAGTTCATGTACATGTATATGGCTGTACGTGTGATGACTAAGATGGCTAAATGTAGTCCCACATCCCCTCCCCCCAACATTTAGACAAAGAATGCAAGTCACTTTGCTGCCTGGAGTTCGTGCCTCCTATCCCAGGAGATGTTTCGCAAAGCCCAGCTGGCTGGCAGACAGGGAATGAGTCCCAAGGGGAGAGTGGCCCGTGAGGAGGGGGAGGGGATGGAGGGTTGGGTGGTGAGAACACGGGAGACCATAGCCAGCGTCAAGAAAGGTAGGTATTGTTCATGTGATATCCTGGTGAAGTCATGTGATCTCCCGTGTGAGATCATGGGCTTGTACTAGCCTTGTTTCCAGGCTTGTGAAACTTGGGATGAGACCAGACAGGAGCCCATGGCCCATAGGGCTCCTGACACCTGCAGAGGATGTCCATTGCCTAGCAAGCACTTTTCTTCTCCTGTAGATCTGGAGCTGGTTCATGATAACCTGGAGGTAATGTCCATCTCTGTGAAGTCCCCCCTGGCAGCCAGACCAGTTGCTAAACAGCTGTCGACGGGAGAGCTTAGAGTGGTGAGACACGACTGATTGACCTTAGTGAAATATTGCTGCTCCCACTAGTTTACTGGACTTACTCTACTAGTTTCCTGGACTGACTCCACTAGTTTACTGGACTGACCCCTTAGTTTACTGGACTGACCTCACTAGTTTACTGGACTGCCCCACTAGTTTACTAGACTGACCCCTTAGTTTAATTAAGCAGTTATCTGCATGTTGGAATAGGTCTGCATGTGTTTGAATTTGTCGCTCTCTCACTTGTGCAGCCGGACAACAGCAGCTCCGAAAGTGCCTCCATCCAGTCAATGCAGAGCAGCTCCAGCGACAGTGGAGGCGGGAAGAAGAGCAGGAAATTCAAGAAGAAGTCAGAGAAGAAATCAAAAGAATCATCCAACAATGTGTGTGTGTGTGTGTGTGTGTGTGTGTGTGTGTGTGTGTGTGTGTGTGTGTGTGTGCGTGCGTGCGTGCGTGCGTGCGTGTGTGTGTGTGTGTGTGTGTGTGTGTGTGTGTGTGTGTGCGTGCGTGCGTGCGTGCGTGTGTGTGTGTGGTGTGTTTGTGTGTGTGTGTGGTGTGTGTGTGTGTGTGTGTGTGTGTGTGTGTGTGCGTGTGTGTGTGTGTGTGGTGTGTTTGTGTGGGTGTGCGGTTTGTTGGTGTGCAATGCAGAGTACCTCCCCCCCCCCCCGTTCTTCACAGTTATCCCCCGACCAAGTCTCACCGGCCTCCCCTCTTCTCCATCCCTCCCTCTCCTCCTCCCACCTGGATGATCCCAACCTCACGGAGAGTAACAGCTCACGAGATGACTTTGGCAGTACCGCAAGAGCTGGTATGGAGTGGGAGGGAAGAGATGTAGCATTCAGCAGCTGCTTGTAGTGTTGTGGGATGAGCATGTAGTGTGTACATGTAGTGTGTACATGTAGTGTGTAGGTCTTGGTTCCCACATCCTGTATACAGTAGGCATAATCGGGGTATCTGAGAATTTGAGAATGATCTGCGGGCTACTGTGAGCCCACCACGTGCAACCATGGCTAGAGTTTAGGCACCAAGTGACCCTGCCTAGTTGATAGGGAACTGTTGCAGGCATTGAAGAATAAGCTAGGCCATCCTGTAAGTGGGAGATGTGGTACTGGAGCTTTTTCCCCCCTAGTGAGTGTATGTAGTGTGTCAGATTCACTCTGAGTTGAGGGTGCTTTTTCTGTGTCAGTGTTCTACCAGTTCTGTGACTTGGTTGAGAAGCTTGAGAGACTGGATGAAGATTTGCAGGAGGTACGTGAGAGGCCATCACAGCTCTAATGCACTGGAGTGACCACCTTCCCCTTCCTCCTCCTCCTCCCACTCCCTCTCTCCTCTTCTCCCTACCTTCCTCCTCCCTATTCTCTCCTTCTCTCCTCTCATTCCCTCCTTCCCCCTCCCTCTCCCCCCTCCCCCCTCCCCTCCCCTTCCCTCCCCTCCCCCAGGCCGTTGACCACAGTACAACTCGTCACATTCAGCAACAGACAGTGATCTCAAATCAGCAGATTCTCTTGCAGAAAATGCAGGTGTGTACGTACGGATGGATTTCTATGACATAATGTAATTAGGCCAAGTGCCTGAGTGAGACCATGCTGTGAGGTATGTGCCAATTTTAGAATTAAACCAAAATTGGCAGAAACAGTGCTCCTGTTGTATAGGGTGATCCAACCAAGATATTAGACTTGGAGGAGAACATTTCACTAGGTATGGCTATGTGAATGAGAGATGATTTGACATGTCAAAATATGCTGAAAATGGTTTCCAAATGTGCCAGTTTCTGCATGTGAGCAGTCGTGTACTGGAGTGTGTAGCTACCCCATTCAGCTCAGCACCTGTCATGGGCAGCAGGTGGCATACACCCTAACGCCTTGATGTTCAGAGTGAAGAGTTGTGCAGTCTAGAGTGTCACACACACACACACACACACACACACACACACACACACACACACACTCACACACACACACGCACGCACGCACGCACACACACACACACACACACACACACACACACACACACACATGCACACACACACAACACACACACACACACACACACACATGCACACACACACACACACACACACACACACATGCACACACACACACACACACACACACACACATGCACACACACACACACACACACACACACACATGCACACACACACACACACACACACACACATGCACACACACACACATGCACACACACACACACACACACACACACACACACACACACACACACACACACACACACACTCACAGGTGCAGAACAGCGAATTGAGGGACCGACTGGCGCAAATCCAGTCCATTGCTGCGGGGATTGAGCCTACAGTTCGCATAGCCACGCCCTCCCAGCACCGCGGAACCCCCAGCCGAGGGTTGCATACGAGCATCCCGCGCTTTGATTCGTTCATCTCCGTCCACTCAACCTTCTCAGACAAATTCTTTGATGCTTTGGATGATGTAAGGTTCTGTTTGTGTACCTCCTCTCCGATTACTTCTCTTTGCTGTTTATTTCCTGTTGCTCTTACCTGTTCAGTAGTGAATCATGTGAGAATCAACTGTTTGCAGATGTCCCTGCATTGTCCTCCTGACTGATGGGTCATCGATGTTAGTTTACCTGTTTGCACTTCCTGTCTCCACAGCTTCATGAACTGAGCACGGAGTCAGAAGAGGAGGGGGAGAATTCGGAGACCTCTGGGGGAGAGGAGGAGGGGGAGGAGGAAGAGGACGAGGTGCTGTTCACTTCCCTCACCACAGAGGTGCTCTCCACTCTCAACATGACACCAGGTAGGTGTGTGTGTGTGTGGGTGTGGGAGTGGGTGTGTGTGACTGTGTGTGTGTGTGTAGGTGTATGTGTGGGGGTATATCTGTGTGTGTGGGTGTTTGAGAAGGGATCGAGTGCATGCATGTGTGGCACATTCCTCCGTGTTAATCTATCCAACAGCTTTCTCACACTGATTACTCTGCATGCACACAGTCAAATCTCCTATTCAGAAACGATTGCCTTCTGTAAGTGAAAGGAAGCCACCGCATGACCAGTCACATGAGCCGGGGATGAAGCGGCGTACCAAGCTACCCTTCCCTGTGGTGGACGTTGGAGACTTCAGTCTCTGGAGCTTTCTCAGGAAGAACATCGGTTAGTCGTCCGTTACTGTCACTGCCAAACCTGAGAGGATCTGGTCTGGCCTTGGAGTGAGAGGATCTGTTCATTCCAAGGCCAGAGGGTGGGAGATCCGAGTGCCCCCCCCCCCCCCCCCTGTATGAAACACTGCTATCGCAACTGTACAATCATGTATATGCGATTGCCGTCTGTGAGGGAGAGTCCGTTGAACCAGTGGTGTGTGTGTGCAGGGCTGCTGTGTCCCTGTGTGCCCTGTGTGCTCTGTGTCTGGTGAATGCTGATGTGTATGCGAACACAATACAAAACGGTAGCAACTTAGTGTAATGAAGAAGCCATTGAAACACATCTCCCTCAGTTCGCTAGTGTTGGTGGGTACCTACTGAGCGGGACGCATGTTCCAGCCACTGTTGGTCTCCTGGTATAGTACACATCCTAGCTACGGGGCTGTAGGGAGACCCTCAGCGTTGGACACCAAGGATTCAAGCACTCTGTATCTCAGTGACAAACGCAACTACAAGTTTCAGATATAGTAAAACTCCCTCTATGAAGCCTGATCATCCCACATGCTTATCACCATACATGGAATGTGCTCGCACGGGTTGTCCCATTTCATGACAGACTATACTCAGCTAAGATTTGACCAATCTACATTTGGTGTTGGACTTCAGCTAAAGCTACAAATTAATGATTTACTTCCTGTTTGTCTCAGGCAAGGACTTGTCGAAGGTCTCAATGCCGGTGACGCTGAACGAGCCCCTCAGTGCTCTCCAGCGACTGTGCGAGGAGCTGCAGTATAGCGAGCTGTTGGACGAGGCAGCTGGCCTGAGTGATGTGCATGACCGCATGGTAGGGTACTAGGATGACATCTCCATTACATCATTGGAATTACCCTCACAATCCCATTATCGAATTACATTGTTACATCATTGGAATACATTGTCATTTTCATTGAATTACCACCTTGTAGTAGCAGAGTTTGTAATCTACTCAGCATTTGCCTGAAATGACTACAAATTATGCCATCTGCATTCCCAGAATCGATCTATGAATATTGGTACCTCCCCCCATCCTCACATATACACATGTACACATCACAAATGACACACCCACACACACCCTCACTCCCACATACGACAGGTCAGAGTGGCAGCCTTTGCAGTGTCGGCCTACACCTTGTCGTACTATCGTGCTGCTCGCAAACCGTTCAACCCAATCCTGGGTGAAACCTACGAGTCCATGAGGGAAGACAAGGGGTTCAAGTTCATTGCAGAACAGGTATGTGTAGGCAGCAGGTAACACGGCGTAACACGGTGTAATGTGGTGTAGTATTCGGTAACATGGTGTAACACTGCGTAATGTGGTGTAGTATTCGGTAACATGGTGTAACACTGCGTAATGTGGTGTAGTATTCGGTAACATGGTGTAACACTGCGTAATGTGGTGTAGTATTCGGTAACATGGTGTAACACTGCGTAATGTGGTGTAGTATTCGGTAACATGGTGTAACACTGCGTAATGTGGTGTAGTATTTGGTAACATGTAACACTGCGTAATGTGGTGTAGTGTTCGGAGATGATCATCCATGATGTTGCTATGTTGACCCTCGTATGTAACTGAGCGTAGTGTGACGTCCAGGAATACAAGGGGTGTGTGCTCACAACATTCCAGGTGTGTCTGTGCATTTGCTTCCGTGTACAACACAGCACAGAGTGCAGAGTGCAAGGATCCTGGTTGTACCTGAATGGGCCAGTCAAGGTGCTCCATGCGTGCACCTGTGCAAGGATCCTGGTTGTACTGGAATGGGCCGGTCAAGGAGCTCCATGTGTGCACCTGTGCTTGCCTGCCTTTCGAAAATGAGTTCCATTCAGAGCATGTGCCACAGTAGTCAGCTAGGCAGAGAAAGTCATTAACGTTCGTGCAGTTCCTGCCTCGGTACAGAAGAAGCTGCCTGTCGCAGCGATTCTCTACTCGCGATCTCCATCTCAATCTGGTCCAGCCTGCCTAGTGAGCTAGCTAGTGTTCTTACTGTAGCTACTGCTGTGGCCCGCTCCTTCAGAAGCACCCTTCCTGTAGCTTCTAAACTACACAATCCAGAGATCTGCTGGTGTTTGACTTGGCGCCCAGTGGCTTCCATTGACCTCCCATTACCCAGAGACATGCCCAGATGCACGCACAATTATAATCTTGATGAAGTCAATGTGAGTGGTGTCTCTATATTTCTTGAAGGTTAGTCATCACCCTCCAATAGCAGCCTGCCACTGCGAGTCACCCAACTACTGCTTCTGGCAAGGTGTGTTTGCCTGTCTGTTTGTCTGTCTGCCTGTCTGTCCATCGGTCTCTGTTTGCCTGTTTGTCTGTCTGTCTGTCTGTCTGTCTGTCTGTCTGTCTGTCTGCCTGTCTGTCCGTCCATCTGTCTGAAACACTGACAAAGTGGTTCCGGTCACACCCACCACAGATGCTCGTATCAAGAACAAGTTCTGGGGCAAGTCTATGGAGGTGTTCCCCATCGGCACAGTGAACGTCACACTCCCAAAGTAAGTTCCTCTGGCTGAAGGTACGTCTTCCCTTCCTTTCCTTCATATGACACTTTGATAGGTATGGACATACTGTAACATAGTATCCCCTTTCCCAAAATTTAAGGCATGGTGACCACTATCAGTGGAAGAAGGTGACCTCGTGCATACACAACTTGTTGGGGGGCCAGCGGTGGGTGGACCAGTATGGAGAGATGTGCATCACCAATCAGGACAAGTGTTCCTGCAAGCTGACGTTCGTCAAGGTTAGTGATTGGTGGTTCCTGAGTGGGTGTGGTCTGTTCCTGAGTGGGTGTGGTCTGAAGATTGTGTTCATTGTGTTGCGAGTACACTGCCTGCATATGCGGTGAGCAATCACTCTGGGAGCTTCATTACAACACTAGAGGGGGAAAGATGTTCTGCATAATGCGAATTGAATTGAATTGAATTGAACTTCACGGCACACAGGAGGGGCCTTACAAGGCTTTTGACTACACTGTTGTGATTGCAGTCATGCATCGTGTAGTAATCATGATGAAACTGAAGATTGTGGGATAATGTTCATTGTGTTGCGAGTACGCTGCCTGCATATGCGGTGAGCAATCACTCTGGGAGCTTCATTACAACACTAGAGGGGGGAAGATGTTCTGCATAATGCGAATTGAATTGAAATTCACGGCACACTGGAGGGGCCTTACAAGGCTTTTGACTACACTGTTGTGATTGCAGTCATGCCCCGCGTAGTAATCATGATGAAACTTGCCTTGATGATGGAGTTATGAACGCTTTGCCTTCCTGTTGGCCATCTTTTCGACTGTCATTGGCCATATACTGTATAGCGGGAAATTTTCGTACGGTGCTAATTTTCGTATATTTCATATGAAGCCTCGAGATACGAAAATAAAAACTGCGAAAATTTTAACTGTCAAAATTTTAACGTCAAATTTTAAACGGGCAATCGAACATGTGGAAGCGGTGAGCAAGCGGTGGCGTTTTATAGCGGTATTTCTAGCCTTCGAACGGCCTTCCAGACTCCAGTGGACCCGTCTACACCCGTTAGCCTGCTACGATAACGAGACTCAGCGTGGGAAGTGAAAGTAAGTCAGTTCACTGAGCAGCAACGATCTAGTCTCGCGGGGTCTGGCCCCGCAAGACTAGCAATGACGGCGAGTATGCCGCCAACCAGGCGGCTATTCCGAAATTCTTGCCAACAACAGAGGCCCATATATCAGCATTGTAGACGTACTCTCTCACCATTGTGCATTGCCTCAACCGAAAACAGAAAGACGACACTTATTTGCGTACGCGAAGTGCTAGGGGGCGTGGCAATGGATATGCCCAGGCGCATACGAAAATTAAAATACGAAAATTTCTGCTGAGGGGCTTATGGCCATTTATACGAAATTTTGCACCTACGAAAATATCCCGCTATACGGTAGCTCTCTGGAAATGCCCACAACGATTCTTTTCTAAAATGTGACTGTGATTGCCGTCATGCACTGACACTTATGTGCTGAAACCTTGGTGGTGAAGTTATGAGTGCTTTCATCTTGCCATTGGCAGCTAGCCACCTAAAAGCATCCTTGGGAAAGGGGTTTGTTTTTGTGCCAAAATTGGCACATTTTAGAAACATTTTATGGCACATTTTGATGTGCCAATTTTGGCCAAATTGGCAGAAACAGCACTCCTGTTCCATAGGGTGACTGATGTGCCATTTCTGCCATGATATCTCATTCCTATCCCAAGATACCTAGCATATTGGTCTGCTATAGCTGCATGCCTAGCCTCGTTCCCAGGCCGCCTACACTGCCAGTTTTTGATTGCTTACAGTATGATCAAAACTGGAGGTGCTGGGAACAGGCTATGCAGCCTGGGCCCAGAACACCCTCCACAACAGGTGGCAGTGTATATGTAGCAAACAAGACAAAACTTCATTTTGCTGGCTTCACTTAATTGGCTTACCTGAATTTGATATCCTCCTTTGGCTGATTGTCCTCAGCAGCATAATGCATTCCGAGGAACATGTGATATGATCACATGTGATATGAATATGATCATTTGTGATATGACCTCATATGTATGACATAGTGAAAACATCTTGCTTGTCAACATCTGCTTGCTGACGTTGCATACCATCTCCATCTGTCAAGTCCCAAAATAGAAACATTGGTCACTCACACCCGCACACACACACATGCACACACACTCACACACCCAGGCTAGTTACTGGAGCTCTAAGAAGTACGAGGTTCATGGTGACGTCTACGACAGTGATGGACAGAAAGTCAGGCACTTGTTTGGTACCTGGCATGAGGCCATGTTCTGTGGAGAACCAGGAAACGCAGAATGCATTTGGAAAGCAGGTGAACGTCACAAGATTCCACCTCACCTGTAGAATACAAAGGCACTTTCAACATGACGCTCTACACTAGCTAGCTTGCACTTCCTCCTTGTGGTGTGGGAAAAGCCGCCTAGATGTGTCCACTTGTGTTCCCATTCCTAGCATTGGGAAAGTAGTAGTTGCCATGGTGAGCTGTTAGTGGCTAGTGTTCATGAGTACAGTACTGGACAGTGTTGCTCCTAGTTCAAGTTACAAGACTACTGCAGATGCTCCGCCACTTGTCTGATTGCAGTCTGTTCCTGGGGATGAGAATCCCTCCGCTCTCCCCCTGTGCAGCTCCTATGCCTGAGGACCATGAAGAGTACTATGGGTTCAGCCAGTTCGCAATTGAGTTGAATGAACTTGAGGAGGGATTTAGGGACAAGCTGCCTTGTACTGACAGCAGGTTCAGATCAGACCAGAGGTGAGTACTCTTGGCAGCACATGGACAGGCGTGTACTGTCAGAGGCTTTGCCTAGAGTGCTGAGCTTGCACCTTCAACGGACATGCCAAGCAACCCTCAGAATGATAGTCAGACCAGCATGATGACCACACCCTTGAGTTCAACAGGTCCATGCCAGAAGTTTTGGCTGGGCACTAACTAGGCAACATGAATTAATGTACCCTGACAGTTACATTCCACCACAGGACTCCGTAAATGGACTTTGTGTGATACTGTGGGCCAGTGGTTAATGTCTGACTAGTATTCAGAAGGTATTGGTTTTTGAATTCTCTCTTGCTTTGGTATTCACAACCATGAAGCTGACATCCGTAATACCAGGAGTGCATGAGCCACTGAAGGCGGAGAAGGAACATAGAATTAGTATATCCCTCATGCTTTACGGTCATTGGGGCGAGCGTGAGCAAGCCCCACATAGACGAGTTTGCTGTAAATTTTCTATATATATATATATTTATATATTTCTATCGTACGTCGTGCCGTAAATCTCTGCCTGCTCGTATTTTGCGTGTTCTTGCGTCATGCGTTATTTCCAAACTGAGTTCACTTCCTGCTCGTGCGTTGATATCGTCCAACTGAGACGCGAACTATGAACAGTCTACCTCAACAAGGCCTTGCAAGGATGGAGACTATAGTGGGGTGGTGAGTGGCTAAAGCATTTCATGAAGACGGGGAGAGTGCTTCAGTGAGACCAAGGGAGGTGATCCTCCTTGAACTCACAATCCCCTGTAACTCGCCGGAGTGCCTTTCAAATGCTAAGCCATGCAACTGCTCAGAGGATGGGAAGTTGACTGCCCTGCACACGGTAACACTAAACTCACTGTGACCAGTCATGACAGATCTGGCATCAGCAGAGAACGAGGAAGTCATCCTCGGTGGCAACAACAGAGACAGAGACCGCTCCTGGACCTACCTGCCAGACTGCTTCAACGCTGTGAAGTGCATGCACGAGTGTCATAACTTCTGGTGTGATCTGTGTCGTTAAGTTGTGTTATGCTCCCCGTCAGACTCACAATTTCTGATGACATGCACATGCAACTGCTCCATGCACATTCAGCACAATGTCATGCAACTGTTCCATGCAAATTCAGCACCTGCATGTACTCGCTCGCCCCACAATGTCCTGCATTCCCCTAGTACCTTATATGGAAGGCCTTTGCGGTACCACACAAACACCAATTTGTTTTTCACACTTTTTACGTAATGGCCTCTTGCCGTATAAGGTAAAATATACTCCCTCTGTCTGTGTGTACACCTGTGTGTGTCTCTGTGTAGGCTGGTGGAGGAGGGACGAATCCAGGAAGCAGAAGCTGAGAAACACCGAGTTGAGCAGGTAGTGTGAGATGTACCTCAATACCGTGGGCTGCTGTGCGTCATCCACACTGTGCTTGTTGAGATACTTAGACGCCTGTACTGACATGGCTAAATGGTTATACAACTAAGAATGATGAGGATGCATTCCTGAGTGTTTATTGAAAGTGCTTCTCCCATTGGCCTTTCATTAAATTAAATTAACCATCAGCATATGTTGTGCATGAGTACCCTCAGTACTGTCACAGTCACTGAGTACATCTCTGCACTCAGATCCAGAGAGAAGCGAGGGCGGAGCGGGAGAGGGTGGGAGAGGACTGGATGCCAAACTTCTTCAGGTGAGTGGTCGTTCCCAGTGTAGATATAGCGCTTGGTATCGCGGGACCTGTTGGCAGACATGGCACACAGATACTGTGATACCAGTAGGCTGAATCTCTGCTATATCACTTGGTCTGTAGCATGACCTGTAGTTTACCTCCTGTGGACCAGTGATACGTAGGTCACACCAACCAACATGACCAGTTGCAGCTGTCAATATGGCAATCACTCAGTCAGTGTGTGTGATGTGTCACCTCCTCTCTAACATGGCACGGTTGCAGGAAAGAGGAGGATGGAGAGGAGGAGTGTTGGGTTTCCATGGGGAGCTACTGGTCGCATAGAGAAAATGGCTTCGCTGACTTAAAGTTACCGAAGCTTTGGTGATCACTGACGTTTTGAATTTAGCAATGCAAATTTATTTTCCAAATCTCCGTATTTTGTGTGATGATACAGTCACATTTTGAGTAGCAGTGATGTATTCTTGAGCAGCAATGAAGAGGAATAAAGTTATCGGTTAGTTGAAGAAATTGTCTGAGTGAATGGAGACAAATAGTTACATGACCTTGTATATGGACTGGGCACTGCATGTCTAATTCCACGTTCTAATAGTTGCTATAATTTATTTCATGCATGGGTTAAAATTTTCATTTGTAGTCCAGGTGGGCCAATTTGCCTGGAACTTCAGCCAGCACACAACACACTCACAAAATACTGCAGTGTGTAAAGCACATACGCACTGCACCATATGGCCTACCATTGGGCAACAGACTTGCAAACTGGTATAATTACTACTCCAGAACAGCATGGCATTTGGAGGTAACATGTGACATCATGGATTATCACTTATAGCATTATCCATGGTGACATGACCTCGTGTACAAAAACATCTTTGCATGTTGACAATCCCTGAATGTGAAAACATCACCTGTCAAGTCCCAAAATGGAAACATTGAAAACAATTTTAGCTGCCGCTCACACACAATCACATGCACGCATGCATACACACACACACACACACACACACACACACACTCGTACTAAGTTGTTGGAGCTGTAAGAATGTGAGGTTTGTAGAGACATGGCAGCTAGTGCTGGACAAGCAGTGCATGTGGCACTTGTTTGGTACCTGGGATGAGGCCGTGTTGGACCACGAGCCCCAGCATCATTGACTGCATGGCAACCAGTGTTTTTCAAATTGGTACCTATAGCGCTTCCTCCTTAGGGTGTGGGAAGGCCCTTAGAAGTGTCCACTTGCAACAAGTACCTGTGGTTGTCTCCTGTAGAAACTATGAATAGATAAAGAGTTGCTATGGTAACCTCTGAAGATGAATACAATCATGCTCTTGAGTAGCCGAGTTAGCTTCGTTCCCAGGCACATGCCATTCTCGGTTGCACAAAGAATGGTGGAAAATGGTGCGGGCCAGGAATGGGACTATACAGCACTAGCCTCATTCCGAGACACAATTTGCCCTCGCCTGCATGCAGTTGGAAAGCACTTCTACTGCAAGTACTAGTGAGTAACTTTAGATCCACATGTACTGCCACTTAGCTACATGTCTGACTCCAGAGATGTAGACTATTCTGTCTCTGGTGACAGGTGTGTAGTGTCAGAAACCTTGCTGCTTGAACCTTCAATTTAATATATGCGCCATCTCAGACCAGCAGTCTCAAGCTCAATAGGCCCATATGCAGGGGTGGATTTATAGGCCCTATTCAAGCAGAAGCTGAAGCAAGTGTACAATAGTGTTTGTTTATCACAATTGGTATTCACAACCATCAGGCTTACATCTAATAGTGCACTGTCTGGTATGTAATTCCTTTGATCTGGTGCACTCTGGATGCAACATTCCTTATGAGCAATTGCTGACTTCAGATTATACTACTACCTGAAACAGAAAGTGCTACAGCACCAACTAAGTGTGGATGTATATCACAAGTCACTGCTTCTGCTGGCTGGTTCGTTCCACTGCTGGAGAAACGTATTCATTATCAGTACTGTTATCATGGCTACCGGCTATTCATAGTTTATCCTATGCATGGCACCTTTTCAAAATTTAAATTCCTGCAAGACCTAGCTAGATTATAACGCAACAGTTATGAACTCAGTGTTACAAGGTCCCATATCCATTTACCAGTTCATCTCGCATGGTGCACCCCCTATTGTAGAGTAAGTCCTATGCCACTGCAAGGGACACTTCAAATTGTCATTCTGTTTGGTGGCATAGAAGTGCATGGGAACCAGACTCCAGAGTATGGAATGTAAACAAAGCATGATGCAAGAAGCGAAGCAGGAGTCACCTACCTTGGGGTGGAAATAAGTTTGGCTTGCGACATTGCCATGGTCCATGGACGATGCAGAGGCAGAAGCGGGAACATCGCCGCGGCCGCAATGAAAAATCCACGTCGAAAAATCGGCCCATTACACGCTCCCGAACGAAGCGAAGACAACCGCCTGTAAAGCACAAGTCGCCTGACCAGTGTTCAGACAAAACCGGTAGTAAATCTACAGCCGTTGCTACTCGCAATGTCAACGGAGAAATCGCGGAGAGGATTACTCTTCATCGCAAAGACATCGAGATGTACACAAATATTTCGGAACTGTCGTCATACTTGATCCAGGAGGGGTTGTTGAGCCACGAACAAAAGGAACGTGTTGTTAGCGGAGCTCCCAATAGAGAGAAAACGTCTCGCGTTCTTGATTCACTTGCGGCGAAGCCAAACGGTTTCAGCACATTCTTCACTGGTATCAAAGGCGAGACGAGCCACATGGGGCACACCTATATCGCTTCTTTGCTTGAGGGAAGACAATATGCACCAGAAACTGAGCTGAAGGTTTCTGCAGAATGCAAAAAACGCATTAAAAACAATCTAGTACTTTTTATTAAGGGTATAGATCTTACATGCCTTATACCTCACCTTAAGCAGGCCTTCTACCTGCCCTTGATGGATATCCATAGGAAAACGCAACTCTTGACCGATGATGAAGCAGAGATACTGCTGCTAGGACACGAGGAAACACAACATAGAGCGATGAAGTTCTTTCTCATTTTGGACACAAAGGGACCTTTGGCACATAGTCAATTTGTCAGATGTATGCGTGCTGAAGATGACCATATTACTCACCGTGAACTGTTTCAGGACATTTTTGGAGACCTTGACTTGTCCCTCAGCTGCCCAGTTGTGAGCTCTGAAGATGAAGATGGTGTTGGCAGCAGCAGTCAGGCACATAAGCGCAAGAATGAAGAGTATCTGACTGATGGGACTAGTGATGACGAATTGGTTCCATTCACCCATGCAAAGAAAGCACGTGAGACACTATGGTTGGAAGCAGATGGAGTCTTGGAAGGTGATCGCTATGCCGAGCTGATGGAGAAATTTTACACTTTACACCACAACAGGGATGGTCATCAACAGCTACAGATGGAAGCTGAAGAGGCAATAGCTCAGACGGACTCACCACTTGAACTGCAGGCCCTTTACCAAATTGAACTTGCTCGCAGTTTTATCTTCAGAAAACAACTGCAGAATGACAGGGCAGTGAAACTTTTGACTGCTGCACTGGACGTGTGTACTGATATTCCAGGTAGTAATGCATACTTCATTATTGGACGATGTCATCACACTCTAGCAGATCTCTACAGATGTGCGAACGATTACAGCAGAGCAAAGGACCATAGTATGAAAGCACTGCTAGCACTGCAGAGTGTGAAACCAGGGCTGGACACTGCTATTGCACATTATGTGAATGGCTGCATCCTACTAGAATGCAATACCTCGGCAGTGGGTGCAGACGCTCAAACCATTGAATGGTCTTTCCATTGCGCAATTGACCATGGTCAAAGCAGTGATATTGCAAGGCAATCTGTTGTGCCTCAGTCACATTGCAGGTTAGCACAATTGTACATGGGCTCCACTCAGCACAATGCTGGGGTCACAGACAACAAAGAGAATCTCCTGAAAGCAAAAGAGTCGCTGGACGCATGCAAACGTGACTTTGCTTTTGTGTCTCAGCAGTCACAGCATCTCTACTATGTCATTGAATCAGACTGGTATAGAAACACTGGAGATGTAACTAAGGCTGTTGATTCTGCTAGGACTGCTTGTAGGATTGTAGCAGGAACATGTAGTGCTATGTGCATCGGAAACCCATCAGCCGAAGCCAGGTTAGAGTCACTTACATAATCTTCAACAGTTGCATGGCTTGTCGTCATATTTCTCTGACTTATATGGGATTGCGCTTATTATACTAGGTCAAGTGAACCAATCAGATTCTGGGTACAAGCACTATTATTTATCATTCCTTAGTGTGTGTGTCCACCTTACCTAATTTTTATTTATTATTGTATTGTGTTTCTGTTTTGTTTTGTACGTTAGTGTGTGTATTATTCATTTACTTATATTATTGGTTAATTCTTATTGTAAGGTGAGCTGTAGAGCAGCTTGTATTGTCTTTTCTTTCTGGAAACCCACCATTGTTGTTTCTTTACCGTAAATTTCAGGTTGGTTGTCCAAAAAATTTGGAATGCAAAACTGCAAAAGTACAAGTTGTCACGTGACAACTTGGATTCCATTGGTGGATTCAAGTCACGTGATACTTTTGCAGTTTTGCATTCCAAATTTTTTGGACAACCAACCTGAAATTTACGGTATGACTGCGCCAGTCCTACAGGACTAGTCTCGGAACCAGACCCTTCGCGCGGGGTCTGGTTCCGAGACTACTAGATAATAATTATTATCTATGCTGCATGTACGCAATTGATGAATTGAACAGGCGAATTGTCCCCGCTAGCATGGTATGGCAAAGTTCATTTTAATTTACCGAAGATTACATTCCTGTGGGTTTTAACGCAGTTGTTTACGTGTACTCTGCACTGCACTGACAGCGCGTCAAGATCAAGTAGACTGCCACGGACAATGGAGAAGTACCGCAACACCCGCTCCCAAGCGAAAAAAGAAAATGTTAGCAATGTTTCTGAAATGGAGAAAACGTCAGAGAATGACGAAGTGCTTGCGGAGAGGATTGTTATGTACCGCAAAGAAGTCGAGCAACACACAAACGTCTCGGAACTGTCGCTATACTTGAGCCAGGAGGGACTTTTGGACCACGAGGACATGGAATATCTTCTGAGCAGAGCTTCCAACGGAGAGAAAACGTCTCGCGTTCTTGACTCACTAGCTGATAAACCAAACGGTTTCACCAAATTCCTCGCGTGTATTAAACGCGAGACGGATCACATGGGGCACACCTATATCGCTGCTTTGCTGGAGGGAAGACAATATGCGCCAGAATCAGAGGTACAGCTTTCTGCAGAATGTAAGCAACGTATTGACAATAATATAGTAGAGTTGAAGAAAGGCATACACCTGTCTACCCTCGTACCTTACCTTGGACAAGCATACCTGCCTTCAATATATGGGCATGTGAAAACGCAACTCTTGACAAACAGTGAAGTGGAGAAACTGCTGTCAAGAGAATCTAAGGAGGGTTTGCAAGCTAAAGTGATGGGACTCTTCGTAATTTTGGAAAGGAAGGGACCTGTGGCACATAGTCAGTTTGCCAGGTGCATGCATGATGAATATGAGCACCTAACCCACCGAACACTGTATGAGGAAATATTTGGAGACCTTGACTTACAGCCAACGTCGTCTCTGTCAAGCTCTGAGGATGATCGGATCTGCAAGTCTAATCGTAAACCTAAGCGCAAGAATGAATTTGATCAGAAGGGTGCTGATTCAGAACTGGTTGTTGCGAAGAGATCACCTCGGTGGTTGGAAATGGATGGACCACTCAAAGGAAAGAAGTACTTACGGTTGATGAGACTCTGTTATAGATACCACCACAGTGGTCAGCATAGTGCACTAGAGACAGAAGTCCATAAAATCATGAGCAACAGTGAGTATCCCTTGGAATTCCAGGCTCTTGCAAGAGTGGAACTTGCTCTTAGCTACACTTTCCAAGGAAAGAACGAGAGAGCTTTGCAGCTCATTGAGGGACAGGATGGTGCTTTGTTGATCTGTGGGAAGATTTCAGGAAACAATGCTTCTTTCCTCATTGGACGATGCATGCATCTGCTTTCTGGATTGCACAGATACGCCAAGCAATACGATAAAGCAAAAGACTATGCAATGAAGGCACTGACTGCCCTGCATTGTGCGGAACCTGGCCAGGAGTCATCAATTGCTAACTACGTGAATGCATGTATATTCTTAGAATGTTTATCTACTGGCAGTACAACAAGACATCCAACCGACGTGAGAACCATCGAACAGTGTTTCCGATCAGCAATCAGTCATGCCCACCTGAGTGAGATCGCAATGTATGTCATTCTACCTCAATCTCACATCCGACTGGCACAGCTGTTCCTCGGTTCTACTCAGTACAGTTCTGGCACACCAACCAACCCTGAGAGCTTCAGGAAAGCCAGGGACTCTCTGGACGCTGTTGACTTGAAGGTCATATCTCAGAGGTCAAAATCTCTCTACTACATGGTCGAATCAGACTGGTATAAAATTAAGGGAGATGTGCCTAAAGCCATTGAACAAGCTGAGTGTGCATGCAATATTGCAGAGTCTATCCAGTTTACTCTAGGAGTTAGTTCGGCACAGGCAAGGCTCGAATCACTTCCAACTGTTCAACAGCTAGTGTGACTAGTTCAGTTAGCTCCTGTTTTCAAAAATTGTAATTCCTGTCGCATATTTTATACTCAACTTCAGACACAACTTCATTACCTCTTGTAGTTCAAAGTGCAAGTAATAATTTCTGACGTAAGAATCTCATGTTTACTACGTATACGTATGATCGTGTGTACGCGTAGTTAGCGCGCGGCGACGGATGGATGGCACTGAGTAAGCTAACCCGTGGTATCACCGGGAAAGTCTTAGGGGTATATTCTTCTCTAAAATCAAGACTTCAATCTGCACTGCCGTTGAGGGCATATGAGAGAGAACGTGAGAATGAAAACAGAATTTCTCAAAGAGTTCATCTACACCATGACAAAATCGTCCAAAGTTTGAACCATGTTGAGCTGATGTCTTACCTGTGTGAAGAAGGACTGCTTAGTTCTCAGGATAAGGCATTTCTTCTGAAAGACTGTTACATCAATCAGGAGAAGGGAGCGTGTATTTTGAGATCAGTTGCCGCGTCACTACACAATGATGCGTACTCCAGGTTCCTTTGCTGTCTCCAGAGAGAGACTGACCACATGGGGCATAAGTACATAGTTTCACTGCTGGAAGACAGACCATTTGCAGATGAATCTAAAGTCCGGTCTTCTTTCAGCATACAGCAGCAGATTTTGAAGAACCGCGTCATTTTTGAAGACGTAGATTTATCTACTCTGGTGCCTTTTATGTTATCAAAGCAACTTCTGACTCATGCTGAATTCCAGACGCTGCTTAGTGGTGAGAAGCAAGAAAAGGAAAGAATTTTACTTCTGTACGACGTATTGGAAACGAAAGGTCCATTAGCATATGGTTTGTTCGCTCAGTGTCTGGATGAAGAGAAGCATCATTCTACACATGCTGAGCTTTTCATAAAGCTGACATGTGATACGGGCGGTGAACTCAGTAATGAAGTTGATGGTAACGATTTGGAAATAGATTCACCAATTGCAAGTGATCCACATCCTGCAGTGAAACGTAAGAGGAATGATGACAGCCAAGCTCTAGTAGAATACAGACCTGGTCCTGCTAAGAGGTTCCCCAGTAAATTGCAAATGGATGGAGCTCTTTGCGGATGGGAGTATGACCACATGATGATGGCATTTCAGACCTGTCACCATAACGGGGAATGGAAGAGGTTGGAGACAGAAGCTAGGAGATATATGGGAAGCAGTAGTGGTGATATCGATGTAAGAGCAGTTGCAAAGCTGGAAATTGCGGTTAGTTACATCTTTCGAGGAGAGAGGATGAATGTTATGAAGTTTGTCAATGAAGCGCGCCAAGATATAGCATTATTAACAACAGCCAGTAATAATGCGACTGTCTTGGAAGGACGATGTGAGCATGTTTTGTCGTGCTTGTACAGATACTCTAAGGAATTCAAGGAGGCCCTGAAGCATGCAGAACGGGCCAAGGTAGTGCTCTTCAATGTGGAGCCAGGAGAGGACACAGCATGGGCAAACTACTGTGAAGCTTGCATACGAGTAGAGTGCCTTGCAGAGAGCTACTCTACGACAGAGGAGACAATAGTGGAGGGTGTGTTTGAGCATGCTATTGATAATGCTAGGAGCCACAGCACAGGAATTGATGTTGTCGAGCCTCATTCTTTGATTCGTCTGGCCCAACTAAAATTGGGATCCAGTCAGTATACTGCTGGTAGGACAAGCAACCATGAGAGAATAAAGGCTGCAAAGAACTGCCTGGAAGCTGTGAAGCCTGATGCCTTGTCAAGCAGATCAAAATCTCTGTTTTATGTGTTTGAGTCAGACGTTCACTTGAACATGGGAGATCAGCAGCATGCAATCCAATCCGCTCTGCTGGCACGTGAATTAGCTATGAAGAACAATTATGCAGTGGAACTCCGTTCAGCTGAAGAAAGGTTACAATCTCTGAGAACAAATTAATCATCTGTCAGTTCTCAAGGTTCAACCCATCATGTTCCATTTAAGGGCATATTAACACACTGCACCACATGCGATATTCAAATTCAGGCTCAAATGCAGTTGTATACTTTGCTGTACTCATTTTTTCAAATTGCTCATTCTCCCTATACTTCATATTCTTTGACATGCAAACTTCATCAGTTACATGTTGTAAATGGGTGTACTATATGTATGGGAGACCAAGGATTTGAACTTGACTTTTGAAAGTGTGACAGCAAATTACTGGGAGTGCAGAAGCATCCTCACTGGCATGCTCAGCTGGTTTAGAAGCAGCCTCCTTGCTCAGCTGGTTAGCCCCCTAGCTAAGTTGGTGTTGAAGCAGCCTCCTTGCTCAGCTGGTGTAGAAGCAGCCTCCTTGCTCACTGGTGTAGAAGCAGCCTCCTCGCTCAGCTGGTGTAGAAGCAACCTCCTTGCTCAGCTGGTGTAGAAACATGCAGCCTCCTTGCTCAGCTGGTGTATATAGAAGCAGCCTCCTTGCTCAGCTGGTGTATATAGAAGCAGCCTCCTTGCTCAGCTGGTGAAAAAAAGCGGCCTCCTTGCTCAGCTGGTGTAGAAGCAGCCTCCTTGCTCAGCTGGTGTAGAAGCAGCCTCCTTGATCAGCTGGTGTAGAAGGCGGCCTCCTTGCTCAGCTGGTGTTGAAGCAGCCTCCTTGCTCAGCTGGTGTAGAAGCAGCCTCCTTGCTACTGGTGTAGAAGCAGCCTCCTCGCTCAGCTGGTGTAGAAGCAACCTCCTTGCTCAGCTGGTGTAGAAACATGCAGCCTCCTTGCTCAGCTGGTGTAGAAGCAGCCTCCTTGCTCAGCTGGTGTATATAGAAGCAGCCTCCTTGCTCAGCTGGTGAAAAAAAAGCGGCCTCCTTGCTCAGCTGGTGTAGAAGCAGCCTCCTTGCTCAGCTGGTGTAGAAGCAGCCTCCTTGATCAGCTGGTGTAGAAGGCGGCCTCCTGCTCAGCTGGTGTTGAAGCAGCCTCCTTGCTCAGCTGGTGTAGAAGCAGCCTCCTTGATCAGCTGGTGTACAAGGCGGCCTCCTTGCTCAGCTGGTGTAGAAGCAGCCTCCTTGCTCAGCTGATGTAGAAGGGCGTCCTTGCTCAGCTGGTTTAGAAGCAGCCTCCTTGCTCAGCTAGTCAGTTGCAGCCACTTGCATGTGACTTCAACTGCATTCACTTAATAAATTACACGTCTGAACCAACTGAAACCACCAGGAAAGGGCCAGGGAAAACAAAGTACAAGTTGAATGAAACTCAACACTTACAATAAATTACATAATTGGAATTAATATCAGTAAGAAAATAAGATCATCTGCATTTGAGGCTTAAGTTAAGTTAAGCATGCAGTGACAAGTGTTAACAGTGCATGTAGTGACAAGTGTTAACAGTGCATGTAGTAACAAGTGTCAACAGTGCATGTAGTGACAAGTGTCAACAGTGCATGTAGTAGCAGAGTTGTAGCAGCAAAAGCAATATTACGTGTGGTTAGAGCAATAACAAAAGCTGTGTTCCGCTCAGGAATTAGAATCAGATGGAAGAAAGGGTATAGTTGTCTTTTGCGAGAGCTTCTACTTTCTCTTTCAGAGATTTTATTTCTTCCATGAGTTGCGATATTTTCCCTGACTCCTGTGCCAGTGTTGCTTTCACAGCATCAACATCGGAAACTCCCTACAGAACATGTAGCAATAATCGTGCAAGTAAGAAGCTTCTCAAAGAAGCAGAAGAGCATGATTGACCCCTCTTATGAGCATAGGGATACCATGCCTGTCACTGGAAGTTAAGCAATGTCAAATAACACACACATAAACAGTAAATTACTCACCATGACATCATTGAAGATGGTATTGTTTCTTTCCTCAATTTCCTTCACCAGTTTCAAATGCCTCTTATATTCCATTCCAAACATTCGTGCAAGGAACCTTGTGAATCGGTGCTTGCCACAGCATCCCTCTGAGTCAAACAGTTCATCACTTTCCTGAAACTGAGTTGTTTCATCTCTGCATCCTTCACGCAGAAATTTGGAATTCTTCTCTCGCTCTAAGATGAAGTCCACCTGTGCAAATGCTGTACCACTAAATTGGCAGCGAGAAAGCACACACAAAGAGTGAACCTCTAACCTGAACTTCAATCTTGGTAAATTCTGCCTTCTTCTTCTCCTCGTTAGTGTCCCCAACAGCCAGACCAATCTGCATAGTGGGATGATTACTCATTAGCAATGCAGCACAGGGAGGTTGTCCATGAGAACACTATATTCAAACAACATTGTCGAATTCCTGATACATTTATGAATTGTAGTATGACATAATTATGTTTTAGTCCCAAGCTAAGCAGCTGCAGTGTTCTATTGGTTTTCATGACTGTAGCTATGGTATGAGATTAGGCATGGCATTAGAATTGGACATTAACAGGCACAGAGATCAACTCCTAGATTACCCACACAATGAGGAGTGAGGACTATAGCGGACTCACTAACCAGGAATACAACTGGCACGACTATGAGGAAGATGACTCACTAACCAGGAGGTTAATGAACAAACTGGCACGACTACGTATGAGGAAGATGACTAACTAACCAGGAGGTTAATGAACAAACTGGCACGACTATGAGGAAGATGACTCACTCACTAACCAGGAGGTCAATGTACAAAACTGGCACGACTATGAGGAAGATGACTCACTAACCAGGAGGTTAATGAACAAAACTGGCACGACTATGAGGAAGATGACTCACTAACCAGGAGGTTAATGAACAAAACTGGCACGACTATGAGGAAGATGATGAATAGGATGTACGTCATTGGGCTGTAGAGGAGTTCTCCCTCGTTGAAGATAAGTTCAAAATCGATTTCACCAACTATCTGGACCAGGGTCTTTGCAATGGCATGGGCTGGAGTGATGAATGCGGTCAGTTCCGGAGTCACACGGCCTGTTCCCTGTGAAGTATAGAGTTCATAGGTCAATACCCGACTGCATGTGGTTACAGTGTGTAATGATGCAGTATTGATTACCTCAGAAGTGCTGGATGGACGCACAAAGACCATGTAGAACGGAAGCGCAAACGCAAACAAAAGCAGCAACGGTAGGAACAGCACTTTCAGGAATGTGAAACAGATGTTCATGAACATGTTGATCGGGATTGCCGTCCAGGGTATGTCCTTGAGCAGAATGATGAGATTGAACCATCCCAAGCAGAGGGTAAGAGCTCCAATCTGCCACTGCCAGTTGTGGGCACACCAGCAGTCATTAGCAAACCCTGGGCCGACAAAGATGATTGTCAGGAGGAACAGAACGACCTGAAAATAGTTGTCAAACTCCTTGAAGTACTTGAAACGTCGTTGGAAGAGTTGCACAACCTCAATGAAAAGCAGCACACCACACAGGAAGAGAATGAGACCAGCTGCTCCGACCAGGAATCCCCGATCAGCTGCACTTTGTCCTACACATGCGGGCAGAGAGTAAGCCTTCATAGAGTAAGGTGTTTTGTCGGACCATACTCTTCTACACTGAGATATCCAAATAGCAATAAATCTACGAGAGGATGGAGTCTCTACTTATAGAGCACACATTGATGAGGGAGTTGAACATATCTCACCTGGGCAATTAGTACCTGAGAAAAGAAAAGAAAAATATAGCAATGCAATACAAAATGGTTGCTTGCATGATTAATGAGTGACATGCATGTAACATGAACTAGGTGACTAACCATTAGCAAGAGTCATGTTCAGCCTCCTATCTGGACCTGTAATACATTGGAGAAGGAGAAGTGTTGAAAGCAGCCACAATGTAGCCTCGTTCCCAGGCCTCCACACCCAGGCTTTGTCGCTTGCAGCCAACAAAAGCTGGGCATGGATGCCGGGGAACGAAGCTACCGCAATGTAGCTAATTCTTACAGGTTTCACTGTCTGGTCCGGGTCTGGGGGAAACCATTGCAAAGCTGGTCACCAGCGCCAGGAAGAAGCAGTACAACAGCAGGTACCCCAGGAAGAATGGGAATGCAACTAGCCAGAACTTGTGGAAGAGAAAATCTTTCACCAGTGGGTGCCGTAGAAGCTCCAGCCTCTTGTATTCGAGCTGCACATGAACAGACATAGTGTGAAGTCTCTACATCATGCACAAGGTCTCCACTTCAAATACAAATTGGAGAGTTTTGTCAGAGTTTCTGGGGACACTTTGGTAATCAGGGTCACGGATGAAATGAACACCATGACATGAAGCTAGTCAAGGGCAAATTAGGCAGATTTTGAGTCTGCGGATCCTGCATGACATATGGCATGTAGCCCTTTAATCTCAGTTACTAAGCAGCTTGATCATCAAACTTTCAGAATCTGTCTGTGGGATGTACGTACAATAAAGCATTACACTCACTTAAGCCAACCTACCTATAGAGATAGTCATTTGAACCTCAACCCCCTTTAGCTAGCTACACACCTAGTTTTCTTCGCCCTTGGGATGTGCAATCCAGAAATATATAGTTTCCACTTGAGGTATATGTACTACATGCAGTTATGTGGGCGGCACAAGTGTTTGTTTCCTGCCAATAGATTAGAGACCATGAAACCTTCTCAGGCCTGCATACACCTGCATGTAGGTATAACTGTGTGTGTCAGACACTCACCATCCATTTCAGGATATGGTTTTTATTGTTATACTTGAGCCGATGTTGACGTGTGTGGACAGCTGCCCTCCTGTCTGGACTGCCATGGTCAGTCTCCTCCAGCGGTATCTCTTCACTGAGAAGGGGCTAATATATGATAATGAAACCAAGGACCAGGTGATTGTAATACTCTTACTCTGTTTCTATTGTGGTAGGTACAACAGGCCATAACTTGGTATGGATTCTGGCTTGCTTCAATTCACACTTTCAACACAGTCTAATTACCTATCATGTTGTTTAATTTAACAAAGCCCGCAATGAAGCGTGCTGACAGTAAGGTTTAACTCCAGAATTGTGCTAAAGAGAAAAAGGCACTCATCTCTAGACCTATAAAGAGCAACTAATCTTAACCTCATTGTCTTTGGAAGCAGATGAAAAATCATCCAAGAACTGGAAGTCATACGTAACAGACGTCTGCTTCTGAAGGGACACTCGAATTGCTTGAGTTGGTTCATCAAAGTCAAGCATATCCACTTCTTGCCGACGAATTGCGAGCGAATCATCTGAAGATTTCCTTGCAATGCATCTGTTGAGCACGTACTCAGCAAGCTCTGCAGGTCATATTAATGTTGAAGTCTTACATAAAGTGACTGTACAACTTCATCAGATCAGTGCGCAGATCAGATAGAGCGTGTGAAATCTTACCAGGCATCTCCTTGATCAACAGCCTCAGTGGAGTGGATTCCTCATGCACGCACTTCAGTGCTTCCAAACCCTTTTCATCTTTACTGAGTATTGCCAGTGCTGTTGCCCTGCACAGTATACAACATGTTGCTATGGAAATATCAGGTGGTAGCTATACTAGATTATTACACATTATAAAACCTTGCTAGCTATACCATGCACCTAGTGTATGACTCATCATACTGTTGTACCTAGCCTCGTTCCCATACTGAGCGCATGGGAACGAGGCTATGTTATACCCTACATATTGTACATACTTGTGATGGTGCTTAATGGCAAGCATGAGGCAATTATTGCCAGTTTCATCCGTCTGCAGTACACTGGCTCCCGTCTGCATGAGCAGAGTGACACACTTGGTGTGTCCATTGGCAGCTGCGTGAAGGAGTCCATGTGTCTACAAGTGGAGGGTCCTCGTTACTGTAAGTATTTAACAATGCTTTTATCATCTGTAGGGATAACTATGATTGAGGGGCTGGACATTCCATAGTTGCAAATTGCATGAAAATCTAGTGGAGATGCTTTAATAATGAAACTTTCACAATCCTTTAACATGACACTACTGCTAATCCTGGTGTAGTCTTGCACGTGCATGTTGAGATTGGTAGAGTTGTGCATATGTATAGTCTTGGAGACAATCACTGCATACCAGATTGTTTGAGTTGCTTGACACAGCTCTGAACTGCAGGAGATATGCCACTACCTCATCACGGCCAGCTTCAGAAGCGCATAGGAGAGGAGTTCTACCCTTATGGCTGCAATGGGGGCACAATGTGTTTGTTCAAGGGGGCATTCTCGTCAGGAAAAGATTTCAGATCGACATATGAACTACAGTCAGCTGCTAGACATCGACAAAAGTTAAGAAGTGCTATCTAAATTTTGAGGTTTGAGCTTGGAAAAGATGTCGAGCTAGGTGTAAAGCGGTAACTTACACGACAGTAAAGCACAGCACGGACATGTGCACTACAGGCCAATATTATATACATACACACACATGCAACATATACAAACGTGCAGCCGCACACACCTATTGAATGCACAATTTCATCTGCAGTTTGCACATACACACTTACATGCATGCACAGCATTGCACACACACACACACACACAATGAGATTACCTCATGTTGGGTTGGTATCCATTGTCAATGAAATACTTGACTGCAATCAGTGACCCACAAGAGGAAGCATGGCAGAACAGCGGTGGGATGACCTCACTTCGCCACTTGTCCCGCAGAGCTAACTGCCATGTGATTGGGGGTCCAGGCCTCTCAAGCCGTTCTTTCGCAGCCTTCAGTATTCTGACAATGGTAAGTTCAGAGTTAAGAACCAAGAGGCATTATAATCACCCAGCTACTGGACTCAGTGGTGAGGACTGCCAACAACTGGTAACAAGGTATAGGATCACCCAGCTACTGGACTCAGTGGTGAGGACTGCCAACAACTGGTAACAAGGTATAGGATCACCCAGCTACTGGACTCAGTGGTGAGGACTGCCAACAACTGGTAACAAGGTATAGGAATGATAGAATATAAAATGTGTACCGAAGTGCATATACAACGGGAAAAATATGTAGAGGAAACTGAATGCTTAGAATCTTGTCACCCCTACGTGCATCTGCTCTATGGTGTAAACTATTTGCATGATCACATGCACACCACGAATCCTGGTAGCAGCTTGCCTTGCTCAAAGGTACAACATTAGCCTGGTTCCGAGGCCATGCAGAGTAAGGAAAAGTGTGTGGCCTGGGAATGAGGCTACTACAGTTCTCCAGATACATGATGGTTCCATTGCATACGCCGGCCAAGACATACAGTGCTCCAAACGGAGATTCAGTAATTTTGATTTAGAGGTTACAACCACTATTTTATAGCTACTAAAATCTAGACGCCCACGCCAAAAGCTTTGTTGCTTGCCAATCCTCGTCACTTGCCACAACTAAGAGCATCGGGGAACTGCTTTGGACAGGTTTGCTAGGATCACTGTATGCGTATCACTGTATGCGTACACAATGAAAACACAGATAAACTGAGTTAGACACCTTTCCGAACCCTTGCACCCTTAGAAGTGTTCTCACTACACTTGGACAAGGCCTTCATGCAGTAGCCTCATCCCCAGGCCACGTGGGAGGCATGGGGATGAGGCTATTCATGCAGGTACAGATCCCATTCCATGTGTGGTCAGCTTACTCGATGCATCCCTTCTCTACTCCCAATTGCAGTGGAGTCTTTCCTTGTCCATTGGTGCACTTCACGAGCTCATGCATGTGTTTCTGACTCCAGAGGATCTCCAAAATGATCTTTGAATAAAAGGAATACATCATATCATTTGCATACACATGCACAGTCTGTATTGGCTTGCCCATTCACTCTTGCGCAGTACGTTAGAGTGGGGCCGGTTCAACCATACCTTGAACACCTCAGTGTTTCCCTCAGCAGCTATCATATGTACTATTGTGTTGCCACTGAAATCACAGAGCAGAATATCCGGATGCAGCTCACCCAGCAACTGCGGAATTGAAAAATCAACTGACATCATAACACCTGCATAGGATGTGCATAGGCCTACAAGATTCCCCATACCTGGAAGAAAACAGTGTGGTTCCGTTCCAGTGCCCACCAGAGCGTATGAGAACCGATAGACTTCTTGTTTGCCCCCCATATGGCCTTGGCAACCTCTGTGTGGCCATTCTCAAGTGCTAGCATGAATGGATCCATGTCTGAGTTGTCACAAGCTGTCACATCAGCTCCGCTGTAAGGAACAGCACAATTTGCTTAACAACACAACCTGATCTGGGTCACTGCCAGTCTAGCCACGGCCACTAGCTGCTCTCCACCCGGCCGGCCACATACATGCGTGTGGGCAGGCAGAGGGTGGCTAGAGACTGGGCTACTACATGTATACATGTGGCTTTAAGGGCGCTGTGCATATGCACATATACCAATAGAGCAGTTAGCAGCAAAAAGTTATACAATAAAACCTCCCACAGACTGTGCTTTGGAAAATAGGGAGTGACCAATCAGTGTGGAAGCTATCATGTTTGTGTAATAGGGAGTGACCAATCAGTGTGTAAGCTATCATGTTTGTGTAATAGGGAGTGACCAATCAGTGTGGAAGCTATCATGTTTGTGTAATCAGTGTATGAACCAATGTAAGGTCATACAATTGTAGAAGGATTTCTACTGATTCCAAGTCTCCATCCTCTGCTGCCATGTGGAGCGCTGTCTTGCCAGTAGAATTCTTTTCGCTGAGTAAATCTTCGTTCTGCTCTTTCCCCTTCTGCACCAGAAGTGCGATCGTCTCTGGGTGCCGGCATGTCAGAATGGCATGCGATGGGGTTTTTCGTTCATAGATCCAGGTCGTAAACTGCTCATTTCTCTTCATTGAGACAATGCTCCTGAGGACTCGGTCAACAAATTTGCTCCTCTTGTCAGCAGGCAAGTGTTCCTTGCACAGCCAGCGAATGTAGTTGTTGGTTCCATTGAAGCAGTACTCTTGGAACATCGGAACTATGTTGAACGTTTCACCTCTTGGAGTACCACCTGTGATGGGGTCTATGTAACCAACCTCAACCAGCACTTTAGCAACTTCAAAACCATTCATATTCTTCATCGTCAAAGGCAGATCCAGGATACTCCATGACAAACCAGTCCGAACATTTTGACCATCGACTTCAAGGTTGCAGATCTCACGGTTGAGGGGAGAACCTTCCTCGATGAGGTACCGGACCATGGTGGTATCTAGTTCAGCATTCTCAAAGTGGTGAACAAAGCAGTGAAAGATCATCTGAAACAGTGGTGCTCCACATCCATCACAACCCGTGTCAATTTCTGTGGGCACAGACATTACATTGAGAAGGTCAGCATGCATCCCAGGATGAAGATTTAAGAGGTGGGAGGGAGTTATAGGTGTGGGAATTAAGAGGGTAGGAGGTGGTTGTGGGATGAGGGTTGCAGGTGGTTGTGGGATGAGGGTTGCAGGTGGGTTTGGGAAGAGGGTGTCCCCCCTCCTGCACTGAGAGAAGCTCATACAGTCTGACAGAATCCTGAAAAAATGCTGGCTTTCACTGTTGCAGTTCACAAAGTATGAGCTCTAGCTAAGAGGTCCACTACACTCTTTGCCCTTTGTTTAGTTCCTGAGGCAGATGAAACCTCTTACTGAGAAACTGGGAGGCTAGCGCTATGGAGTACGTCACAGGTAGCAAATTGTATAGAGTCTGATTGGCCACTTACTGGCTCCTTCATCCAGTAGTAACTTCACCATCTTCTTTTGTCCGTGGAAGCCGCAGAATGCCATCAAGGTCATAGCGTATATCATTCCACTTCTCTTCATTACGAGGAACACATCCAGTGGTGTAAGGACACCATGACCTGCCCTCTTCATCTTAGAGATGGACTGCTTGAGACTGTCACAATCATATTTCTCTATTGCCTAATAAGGGAGTGAGGGAGTTCAACAGTTAATACTTGGTACTTTCAAGGATATACAATAAACAACCTCCATCAGCTGGGGGAAGTGTCAGCTGTACTACAACCTCCATCAGCTGGGGGAAGTGTCAGCTGTAGTACAACCTCCATCAGCTGGGGAAGTGCCAGCTGTACTACAACCTCCATCAGCTGGGGAAGTGTCAGCTGTACTACAACCTCCATCAGCTGGGGAAGTGTCAGCTGTACTACAACCTCCATCAGCTGGGGAAGTGTCAGCTGTACTACAACCTCCATCAGCTGGGGGAAGTGTCAGCTGTACTACAACCTCCATCAGCTGGGGAAGTGTCAGCTGTACTACAACCTCCATCAGCTGGGGGAAGTGTCAGCTGTACTACAACCTCCATCAGCTGGGGAAGTGTCAGCTGTACTACAACCTCCATCAGCTGGGGAAGTGTCAGCTGTACTACAACCTCCATCAGCTGGGGGAAGTGTCAGCTGTAGTACAACCTCCATCAGCTGGGGAAGTGTCAGCTGTAGTACAACCTCCATCAGCTGGGGGAAGTGTCAGCTGTAGTACAACCTCCATCAGCTGGGGAAGTGTCAGCTGTAGTACAACCTCCATCAGCTGGGGGAAGTGTCAGCTGTACTACAACCTCCATCAGCTGGGGGAAGTGTCAGCTGTACTACAACCTCCATCAGCTGGGGAAGTGTCAGCTGTACTACATCCATCAGCTGGGGAAGTGTCAGCTGTACAACCTCCATCAGCTGGGGAAGTGTCAGCTGTACTACATCCATCAGCTGGGGGAAGTGTCAGCTGTACTACATCCATCAGCTGGGGGAAGTGTCAGCTGTACAACCTCCATCAGCTGGGGAAGTGTCAGCTGTACTACATCCATCAGCTGGGGAAGTGTCAGCTGTCAGCTGTACTACAACCTCCATCAGCTGGGGGAAGTGTCAGCTGTCAGCTGTACTACAACCTCCATCAGCAGGGGGAAGTGTCAGCTGTACTACAACCTCCATCAGCTGGGGGAAGTGTCAGCTGTCAGCTGTACTACAACCTCCATCAGCAGGGGGAAGTGTCAGCTGTACTACAACCTCCATCAGCTGGGGGAAGTGTCAGCTGTACTACAACCTCCATCAGCTGGGGGAAGTGTCAGCTGTCAGCTGTACTACAACCTCCATCAGCTGGGGAAGTGTCAGCTGTACTACAACCTCCATCAGCTGGGGGAAGTGTCAGCTGTACTACAACCTCCATCAGCTGGGGAAGTGTCAGCTGTACTACAACCTCCATCAGCTGGGGGAAGTGTCAGCTGTAGTACAAGACGGAAAGCCTGACTGCATAGCTATAGAAGACGTACACAACTTCTAGGTTTGAAAGTCCACCTTCCGACAGTCGTATGCAGCTGTCAGGGAAAAAGCTAAGTCCTTGAAGGACTATACCCTCCCATGTGTAGATGCAGGAATGCATGCAGGGCCTACTGCACACGTAATCCTACTGTTACATTATGATTACATGCACTTGACACAACTCTATAGGAGAACAGAGAACACACTTTGACGTTCAAGTCTTTAGCTATAACACTACTGTCGTGAGAGCCACACGCAGGTAGTCAGTCCTCACCTCCCATGCTTTCATGAAGTGGTCCTGGAATGCGATAGGACATTGTGATACTTCTCGAGGACTTGTATTTTCACGGACACAGTTGCAGAAAAATCTGTAAGTCATCTTTACGCCTGCAAAACAATGTCACATAGAGTAGCTAATGACGTAGTATACTATGAACGATCAATGTCAACAACACAGGCCGACGAAAATACAGAGAGAGCTACTGGATATTTACATTGAAGACACTGGCGCCGGAGGGGATGAACCTAGATGATTGAACTGTACCAAGAATAGCGTCCTAGCATTTTATAAACGCGGGTTTCCATGTCTCTTTGTGTTATTGCTTACTTACGTAAGCAGAACCCTGGCGCTATAGAAGTCTGCCAGTTTAGTATTTAAGCCAGCCATTTGTGATTTTTTGTACTTGTATTGCTATCTGCCTGATGAAGATCCCTCGGGATCGAAACGTCGCAACTGTTTTGATGAAGAAGTTTGTGCAAACAAAGACTGCTAACTATTAATTTAGTTTACAGTAATAGACTCGCATAGTGTTTGGTCGAAGGGATCGGTCGTTTAGGATCTAGACTAAAAGAAAATACTGTGAACGTGCTTATATATGTAGACACAATGATTAAGGCAGGGTGCTACCCGTTAGCCACTTTAAAAGTCATCACTTTGTCAGTGCGTGTTATGTGTATGCACCAGTCCATTGAAAATGTTTTTTTTAAATTTTTGAGTGCATGTGATATGTACGATATCAACAAACTAAATAACACCGTATGCATAATTTATTAAATGCAACTTCAATTCAATGATAGGTGAATATGCTGCCCTTGTCTGCATGATCATGTGATCAGTTGATATGTAACAGCACATATGAATATAGTGGAGGTTGTATACTTCAATTAACGCAGTGACACAAGCATGAATACTACTGCCTGGTTTCCGCCCCTTTTCAGCACACTTGATGCAATTACTGCAATGCTATGTTCAGCTGCAGTAATTGGGCTGATGAAGCTAATCTTTGTTGCTTTGAAAGTCCCCTGCAGTGCATGTATACATGCGTATCATTCTCATCACTATGTGTGTGTATGTGTATGTGCGGAAAGGTTTGCAAGCGGGTGCAGTATGATACACAGCTTCTTTCTTGTACGTCTAACATCTGGCCACATATTGCGTTTTAGTCGTTGCTATTTTTGTGTTGTCCTTTGTAGCTACTCTTATAGACCTAGATATACAGTTTCAACAACCCAAACTCATGACTGGCTAGCTGCAAGCTGTCCCCAGGCTAGCTGCAAGCTGTCCCCAGGCTAGCTGCACTGAAGCTGTCCCCAGGCTAGCTGCAAGCTGTCCCCAGGCTAGCTGCAAGCTGTCCCCAGGCTAGCTGCAAGCTGTCCCCAGGCTAGCTGCACTGAAGCTGTCTCCAGGCTAGCTGCAAGCTGTCCCCAGGCTAGCTGCACTGAAGCTGTCTCCAGGCTAGCTGCAAGCTGTCCCCAGGCTAGCTGCACTGAAGCTGTCCCCAGGCTAGCGCTAGCTGCAAGCTCTCCCCAGGCTAGATGCAACCTGTCGCCAGGCTAGCGGCATTGGAGGCTAGCTGCAAGCTGTCCCCAGGCTAGATGCAACCTGTCGCCAGGCTAGCGGCATTGGAGGCTAGATGCAACCTGTCCCCAGGCTAGATGCAAGCTGGCTGGCCAGGATTGCATGCCCAGATGCTGTAGTTCGTGCAGTTTTAGCTACTAGCTAGTTGGTGCAGTTGCATCAATATCTGATACGTACGCCGCACTGTGACTTTGCAGTGGACTTCCAATCGCGCGAATATCTGCTCTTGTAGTATGCCAGGATCATGCATACAACGTAAGTCTACCGAATACAACAACCAGTATACCTCGATATAGATGAACAGCGAACTGCCAACTGTCAAGTCAGTCCGACACACCCCTCGGTGTCCAAAAAAAAAATGGGGACCCCAATATTGTTGGGGACCCCGTTCCCCATATTCAGGGGACTTTGGAAAAGAGGACCGCCGTACAATTGCCGACGGTGGGGAACATACTGCCGGAGTACGTACGAGTATGCATGGAGGTGCAGGTCCCTACTTTCCTGGGAAATGGGGGCCTGGACTCCCCATTTCCCAGGAGTATAACTAGCTAGCTAGGGATGCTTAGTAAGCCTCGTCTTGTTCCCAGACCTTTTCATGCTTCCCGGCAGTATACTAAAAGCAATCCGGTTGGGTCCGGGCCTGCTCAGTGGGACCGAGACTATGGAGACCCATTTTTGACAGAGATAACAGTTAATCGCTAATATTAACCATGCAATTGCAATACAGCAATCAGCTCTAAGTAATTAGGAGGCCGCAGAGTAGCTAGCTAGCTACACGGACATCATAGCTATATATAAGTGGCCAAGCCTAGCTGAGGCAGACTTACTGCTGATCGACCGACATAAAGGAGATCATCCTTTTACTTGCATAACTAGCTAGTCCTTGAAAATGGCTCCAAAGTCAAATTTTGCTCTCCATGTTGGGTTTGGACTGAGAAAGTTGGCTAGCTAGCTACTTGCTAATACTTTCATAGAGATGTGATGTTCAAGGTACAGCTAACCCATCCTGGGCTTAGACTCTTAGTAGCCGAGTTTATGCAAACATAATACAGAAACGAAACAGTGAGGGGTTTTCCCCAAGGGGTCCCCATCATGTTTACCTGGGAAAATGGGTCATCACATGTACAATGGAGACCCAGTGTCATAGGAGACCCCATGAAAATGGGGCCAACCCCATTCCATCATGTGCAGGCATCACATTCATCTAGCTGCCGACCCTCAACAGTTGGTCAAACCTGCAGGTTCAGCACTGTATTGGACTCCAGGAGTGAGAGACATAATTAATTATTATGCAGGAACCTTGTGAAGTGCACAAATTTTAATTTTCTTGTTTGAAGCCCTCTCCTGGGAAGGGAAACCAGAAAACCTGAAAACCCTTAGCTAGGTGCAACAGGTGCATCGAGTAAGCATTCCTGCTAGCCTCGTACCCAGGCCTTCAATCGCGGGGTTGAAGGCCTGGGTACGAGGCTAGCATTCCTGCATACCTATAACAGTTTGGGTGACCTCAACCACATCTGGTCTGCAGCTTCCAGGAGATTGTCTGCATAATTACTTTACACCTATGAATTTTGCTGGTTTATCACAAGATGATAGACCTCATTTGTGGTGGAGACTATTTACTACGTGTTCATAGCTGTGTAGCTATGTTGGTATTAACTAAAAACCTTGTGCCCAACCAGGTCACATGTACTTTGTCCTGATGATGCATTGGTCCCTGTTTCCAGCATTGCTGTTGGTAGCAGCTGTTGTTGCCCGGGAAGACTGTCCCAATGCTGAGTGCCTGGACACCTGTGCGGGGGAGCAGTGTGCACGGTTCATCAATGCTGATCGCCGGGAGAATCCTTGCCATTGGTCTGTGCACACCAAACTTCTTTTGGAGAGGCCGGAATGTGCTGTCCTGTTGAAAGGTGCAGTGATAAAATGTGTCCAGGGGCACGTCAGTGTGTTGAAGAAGTCAGGCCTGCCTCTAATTGCCCAGGAGATCTCTCACGGTCCCTGTGTCGGCAGTACATCCAGGCTAGGTGTGCTCTTCCCCCTCCTCCAGCCAACTGCAGTCAGATATCATGCGGACCAGGCATGTTCTGCCGAGAGAGACGCACAGGAGAGGGAGTGACGTGTTCACCTGCACGGAACTGTGACCAGTTGGTGTGTGATGAGGGATCTATTTGCGCTGAGATGGAACAGGGACCACAATGTGTGACAAGCATTGGACTCTCTTGTGAGGACTTGAGCTGCCCTGAAGGAACGCTCTGTGTTTCACAATCCATACCTTCTCGCAACCTTTTGTTTTTTGTGTCAGTACCTTCATCAAGAGGTGGCAGAGACACTCCCCACTCTAGATACATTCTTTTGCAGCTCGGGAGCCACGATATGTGGTGACCCTGAGACAGAGGTCTGCGCTGATGTTTATGATAGTGGGAATTACCTTGTCCCCATTTGTCTTACTATTGGCTGTGATCTAGAATCCAATTCAAGTTGCAGAGATGGTCTGATGTTCCAGATGATCTGAATGCTCCGTTTGCGACGTCATGCATTGGGCCGACTTCCGTAGTGTTTCTGGTACAGGTGGTCGGTGTCTACCTGTTTTTGTGTGCCGTGAAGTTGTCTTTGAGGGACATATCTTCTTTACAACCTGTGCTGAACTTGAGTGCCCAGGCCCACTCGAGTGCAATGAACTTGGAATTGTTCAAGGCAGGGGTGGTGTAGCTCGGTGTGCCGGTCCAAGTTTTACCCGTGACACCAAAGACTTTATTCGGTCTCTCCTCAGTAAGATTGATGACTAGGTAAAGGTGATAACCCACTGAACGCTAATAATCACTGTTGTGAAGTAGCTAGCTAGTTAGTGACTTTATTAATAGTTTGTGGACTTTCTGTATACTATTATTCATGGCCATAATGCTAGCGTATATGAGAGCATCACTTGCTGACCAATAAGGTTTATAGCTACTGTATAGCGGAGTGGGTACAAAATTTCGTGAATCTTCCAGATAATATTTGGATTTCGTGACAGCTGGTCCAATTAGCTACATCATAGCTAGTTTGCAGGTGGGAGTGAAATTTACTTCCAGATCGATCCGTAGCTACTTATTAATGGAGACTTTCAAAGCTTAGCTTATGATTGCAATGGAGAGCAGCATGCACAGCTGTAGCACCATCTGTACATGATGCTTTTGTATTAGTAGGTACTTTTCAATGCAGCAGCTATGTGTGGGGTTGGGATCCTAAGGACAACAGCTGTCCATCAGGAAGTGCCAGAGGACGGTGTGGAGCTGTTGTGGGCTTTACCTTCAGTCAAGGGTCTGCTTCCTGCGTTCTGGGGAATACTCCCAACAGACAGTACAGAAGCAAATGCTATGCATCTGCTGATTCATCTTCATGACTTCTGTTGCATTTGGGACTCAGTGGTGTCGTAAAGGGGATCACCAATCCTCTCAATTGCTGCATGGGTTTCTGTGTATGAAGACTCAGCTATGTGGCCTAAACAAGTTGTGGGGTGTGTGGGTCACCACTGAAGAGTAAGTGTGTGAGAAATGGTCTACGAACCAGTGTCAGTAGTGGGCCCTCAGGATATGAAGCAAATTGGACTGTGTACTAAATTGTGTCTATATAGGAACTTAGAGTCAGTATAGCTAGCTAGCTAGCTATAGTTTGCATTAATTGTTCCAACAGCAGATTGATTCCCAACTCCAGTCCCAAATTAAACTTGGTTAGGCCAGAGTCTTCATACACAGAAGCCCATGCAGCAAGAGGCCGATTGGTGATCCCCTTTACGACACCACTGAGTCCCAAATGCAACAGAAGTCATGAAGATGAATCAGCAGATCTAGATGCATAGCGTTTGCTTAAGCTTCTGTATACTGTCTGCCTGGGGAGTATTCCCCAGTATATTCGCTGATTGATGTGTGCAATTGGTACAAATACATGCGGAGTGTGTGTTACATAACTCACCATTGTGGGAACACACTAGGAAAAACCATCCCACTGCAATGGCCAGAGGGTGCAGGGTGTAGCAACCACCACCTCCATCTGTATGTGGGGTGCAATTATTATGGCTTCATCCTGGTATATAAGAGTGGTTACTCTCAAGCAAATATCATCTGCAGCTGCATGTATTGCAATTGCAGGTGTAGGTAAAGATTGTCAGAATAGAGTTACAACATGATGCAATTGACTACGTTGGTGTGTGTGCTGGGAGCTATTGGGTATGCTCATGCGGACTGTTATCCAGGAGACACTGCATACAGCAGCATCGTGCAGGAGATCTACTCAGGTGTGACACACGATAACATTGTCCTCACCTTTCATGGCAGTTCCCCAATGAACAGGCAGACCCTCTGCAGTACACTGGTGAATCGTCATAACAATGGGAAAAATTCCCTGGCCGGTCAGGTGCAGACCAACAAGGACTACCACGGATACTTGCCCCTTACACAGTCTTCCTGTGTGAATGCTCTTACCTACACTAGCGGCTACAACTCTCTAGCTGGTTGGCAGAATTGGGCTGGTGACCATTCAGGGAATTGGTATGGTACTACAACGCAATTCAGTGACGGTGCTAAGTGGTACTCTCCCAATCCCAAGTATGATCCAGGTCAGACCTACGCAGTGCAAAAGGTGAGATTCGACTCACAGCAACGTATAGACGATTGTATCACTCCTGACATGACTGGAGCTACTTGCCGGTACGGATGGAACCAGTCAGGACAAGGGGTGAGTCGCTATTGTACGTAAGAAAGGCAGCACCTATAGCTTGTGAAATGGAGGAAGAGCGCAGTGTGGATTATTACATGTGTCAACTTCACAAGACTATTATATGACTGTTTGTGTACAAAGTGCATTGGATACAAGTATTGGCTTTTCTTGTCCCTCAGATACAGTATGTGTGGGGTTGGGATCCTAAGGTCAACAGCTGTCCATCAGGAAGTGCCAGAGGACGGCGTGGAGCTGTTGTTGGCTTTACCTTCAGTCAAGGGTCTGCTTCCTGCATTGTGTGGGTCACCACTGAAGAGGCATTTCTCGAGTGTGTGAGAAACGGTCGACGAACCAGTGTCAGTAGTGGGCCCTCAGAATACGAAGGCTATGGCCAATGGACGGTGTCGTCCTAAAGGAATATCAGCCAACTGACTGCAATTGAACTGTACTGATAACCTATAGTAGCCACAGACTGTGTAGCCACAGACTGTGTAGCCAGGGTATGCATGTAAAGTATTCTTGAGTGCATGAGATGGTGATATCCTTGAAGTCATTCATTTCAACAGTCACTAGCGTTTCAGACAGGAATCAGATGCGCTATATAATTTATGGTTGCAGTCTGCCTTTGTGATCATGGGGACGCTTCCTCGATGATGGTTTGTCACTTCTATGATAAACAATAAGGGTGGTGATACTTCGTCAAAGAGGTGATTTCTGCCCCTGAGCTAGGACATTTATTAAACAGCCTGTAGGCCAGGTCTGGAGAAGAGAGACAGGATGATTGACCACTTTCAAGATCCGGGAAAAATCTGTGCTCCATGCAGTTGTCTGCACACAGCTACCTGGTCCAATCTAGACTTGATACCAGCAATCAAAAGAAATCCTGAATGACCAGTGCTACGAAAGGAAGCGAAGTGCATGGCTATTGCACAGCAATTGCTACACACACACACACACACACACACACACGTATCAGTATGTGCATACCTTCCCCACATTCCAGGCTGTGCAACCTACTGTAGGGAATATTGTGGTAACCAGCTTCTACACATGCAAGCTTGCAGCCCACTTCTAATCACCAAATGACTTGTAGCTAACCTTTCTCTGCTGGTCAGCAGTTCAGTTGCAACACACTCACTTTGCGCCAGTGTAGAAACGGCTTCAGCTGATGTAGACTCAGCCTTTGTAGCCATTGCAACCATTGGATACTGCCAGCCTTTGTAGCCATGGCAACCATGGATACTGCCAGTTTGTAGACACGCCATGTTAACTTAACCTGGATTGGATGCTGCCAGCTTTGTAGCTATGGCAACCTAACCTAATCAAATCATGGACACATAAACCAATAATTAATGTGCATCAACACATCATTTGAAAGCACATTTGTTCACAAACAAATATTGTACTTCAATACTATTAAAGTGTGCAAATTAATGCAAAAACTACTGAATAATAGGACAAATAGAGAATAAAGGATAAACTGCTAGTTTTCTAGGAAGGATATGATGTCCGTTAGCCTTTGTAATCTTTCATGATGATCCACTAGTGCAGCAGCTTCTGGGGCTGAGTGGGAGAGACAGACAAAGAGAGGAAGGGAGGAGGGGGGAGGAGGGACATTAGGGAGGGAGGGAGGGAGGTAGGGAGGGAGGTAGGGAGGGGGGAGGAGAGATAGGGAGGGAGGAGGGACAGGGAGGGAGGAGGGACAGGGAGGGAGGAGGGACAGGGAGGGAGGAGAGATAGGGAGGGAGGAGGGACAGGGAGGGAGGAGGGACAGGGAGGGAGGAGGGACAGGGAGGGAGGAGGGACAGGGAGGGAGGAGGGACAGGGAGGGAGGAGGGACAGGGAGGGAGGAGGGACAGGGAGGGAGGAAAGAGAAGGAGGGAGGGACAAAGACAAGGTGAGGGAGGAGGGAGAAGGTAAATGACAGTTGGCCTACGTTAAGCCCTACAATATCCTGACCCAATGTGGCCGGGCATACCTGGTGGTGGTTTAGGTCTGAAGATACTGTTTTGCTCATCCAACTCCCAGCCTCTCTCTTCTGCAACTGTATGCACACACACACACACACACATTAAGAAGAGTATAACACAGTCACTGCCGTGGACATCACTTAATAAACATCTCATGCACAAACTGCTCACTTTGTCTAACGTCTGCTTCTGACTTGCCCAAGAGCGTGCAGAGCTCTGATATTCTGATGGCGGAGTACGCCTTGCCCACCAGGGCTATGACTCGCTGTCGCACTCTCTCTGGTGAGGATGAAATGGAATCCTTCAGTAGACAAACCAAGCACTTACTCTCTCTCTGTATCGTGCTCTAGCACATGGCCTTGTGTAATTGACGACCACTGTGCCATGGTGCCAACAAGCAACATGTTGAGGCCTGTGTACAGAGCTGAGAACGCAGCTGTCTGCCTCTGTGAAGCTACCACAGGCACACACATACAATGATAACCACCACCGGTACACCAAGAGCGCATGATGACATCATCGTCCACCCCACAATGACAATGATGTTATCATGTACTCTTGCCAGTGTTCATTGCTGGATGCCTGACCTTGTAAATGACTTATTAGTTGAGCCATAGCAACCAGAGCTCAAGACTGCCTATTGGAGACATCTGCTTAAATATCAGAACATTAAATTTTATGCAGTCACAAATGCCTGCTCCATTGGGTCTCACCTACTAAACTGGTTACTAAAGGTGCTAAGTGACGTGGCCATGAAGGATTCTGAGCTAGCTCATAGATGGCGGCAAAGTCTCTCCGCCATAGTCTCTTCCCAATCTCCCAGAGCTCTGGGATTTCTCCGTTAGACTGCTTCACTGACTTTGGTATTCTCTGCCACAGCAACTTAGCGTGGTCCCTGCAACAGATAAAGTATAGGTCCACCAGTAAGCTACAGGGGCACATACTCTGTTAGTCCACCAGTAAGCTACAGGGGCACATACTCTGTTAGTCCACCAGTAAGCTACAGGGGCACATACTCTGTTAGTCCACCAGTAAGCTACAGGGGCACATACTCTGTTAGTCCACCAGTAAGCTACAGGGGCACATACTCTGTTAGTCCACCAGTAAGCTACATGGGCACATACTCTGTTAGTCCACCAGTAAGCTACAGGGGCACATACTCTGTTAGTCCACCAGTAAGCTACAGGGGCACATACTCTGTTAGTCCACCAGTAAGCTACAGGGGCACATACTCTGTTAGTCCACCAGTAAGCTACAGGGGCACATACTCTGTTAGTCCACCAGTAAGCTACAGGGGCACATACTCTGTTAGTCCACCAGTAAGCTACAGGGGCACATACTCTGTTTGCTACCATAACTGCTGACCAAAATGCAGCCATGATCATTAACCCAACTGTCACTGTGTATGGGAGAACCCCCTCCTTCGATTATGACCATTAGAGACACTTTAGATCTACTATGAGTCACATTATGACCATTAGAGAGACTTTTACATCTACTCTGAGTCACAGCTCACAGTTCATTCTGCAGCAGGTAGACGCCCAGCAGGGTGCTGTAGACCTCCGGACTGGCTACTCCATTCGGTGCCTGTGGTGCAGACACAGCAATTACACTCACCGTTACCCTCCACATCACGTTCATTCTATAACGTCTACAAGCATACAGCGACAGCTCTATCAGCCGTTGTAGGGTATCCACTATAACACAGCACTGCAGGGTAATAAAGCATAGTGCAACGATTGATTTGCCGTATCCGGTTGGTAGAGACACCGATGCCTGGTGAGAAACCATTTCCATGTCATTTGCCATCACCGAATCATGCCAGCAGTCCAGTGAAAGGGTGGTCTCTCCAATACGTGCCTTAGTCTCGGAACCAGACCCTTTGCGCGGGGGAGGAGGAAAGGGTCTGGGCACAATCTTACATTCGAGTTGTCCCCAGGTCGGAATGTTGACCTAACGAATCAGAAGCGTTGATTGTGAATGACGTCACGGAAATGATTTTTCTCCAGACTTTCGGTGTCGCCAGCGACTAGTCTGACAAAAGTCGAGGAGAGCAACGAGCAGATCGTACGCGTGGTATCGCAGTTGATCGCTAATTACCACGCATAATTACATTCCGTGAGGACAACTCGAATGTAAGATGGTGCCCAGACCCTTTCCTCCTCCCCTGCGCAAAGGGTCTGGTTCCGAGACTATACGTGCCTTATTAACTGGGGTCACGCATCACTGTGTGACCACACTGCTAATTTGCCGGTGACTCTGTGACTGTAGCAAAATCTGCCGTGACTGTGTGACTTTTTCTTTGTAGAATACGGAGTAAGCCACACCCATGCCACACCTACATCCACAGTATATGGGGTAACAATTCCCACTCTAAGTACGGTGATTATTGGAGTGACCACCACTTGCAGTGGGTGAATGCAGGCACGTGACCAGATGCTTCCTCCAGTGTGAAGGGTGTGGCTTGCGAGACTACTGGTGCAGTAGTGTCGTTCCCAGACCCCGAACGTGCAGGTGCACGTTCGGGGTCTGGGAACAAGACTACTGGTGCAGCAACGGTTCACACGGACATCATCCTGGGAGCTGGGAACTACCACTGCTCCCAGGCACTGAACCCACTCTAGGATGGCCTCAGTATTGGGGGATAATGGAGACTCCAACAATGAGGCTTAAACTGTAACCCCATCCCCTGAAGATCCTATTCCTTTCCCCGCGCCTGGAGCTTGCCTACCTTCAGTTCCTCTTGCTCGCAGTGTTCAGCAAGTGCCTTGTAATCCCCAGTTTTCAACAGACCCTCCATTTCTACATGCCACGTGATCTCCTTCGTCCAAAACTCCGTGCATTACCGTACTTTCTCGTATACTTATGTATGAGCAGTGATGGTGGAGGAAGCGAGGAGGCAGGCTTTACAAGCCGCTGTGGGGGCGCTATGCGTAGAGGCGGGGTTCCTGAGCTCCGAGAGAGACGCCTTGGGCGTTCTGAGCGAGATTCTGCAGAGCTGTGAGTAGATAAAGGAAGTGTCTCTAAATAATGCACGTCACCCTCACCATTACGCCCCCTCTCCAGACATAACGGAGCTTGGTCGAACAGCCAGGGTGTACAGTGAAGTAGCTTCCAGGACTGAGCCTACGCTCTCTGACGTGCAGTTGGCGTTAGTTGATGCTGGTAAGTCAAGTCCCCACCCCCTTCCAGTTCCACGTGCGGGTTCTGGGTTTACCGTAACCGCACTACCCGGCTCCCCCCAGCTTTTTGTCACTGTACAGTATGTAGCAGAAAGCCATTGAGGAGCCTGGGAATGAGGCTAGGTTTGTTGAACGTATGTGCTGCACTCTTGTCCAACCATTGACCGTTTGCACAATCAGCAAGTCACTCAGTTACGTAACCAATAATTGTGCAATTCAAGTGGTTTTATTCTAAGTGTAATGGCGTGGTGGAGAATGCAAAGGAATGGTTAGGGGATGCCTTTAAGCTTGTGGTTGCACAATTGGACTGCTTAAAGTTAAAGCTGCATGTACCCGGCTGTACAATTAGCCAGGTAGCCAAGCTTTGTGCAGGTAGGTTATGCAACCAGGCTTATGGTTGCATAACTGGATTTGTGCAATGGTGAGCTAGTAGTGGGAGTGGCAAGTAACGAAGACTAAGGTATCCCCCCACCCCCAATGGCCCAGTCTACAACGGTCGTTACTAAACCTGGGATGGGATGAGAGGCATAACTACTGTACACCTCACCTCACTGCATGCAGAAAATCACCGGAATGGTGCAAGACTGATGTGCATAGTTCTCGAGATGGAGCTGTTCTTTGTCTTTCCATGTTTCATGTTCTGCAGTGTGATGTCATTGTAGTACTAGTGTAGTTTGGGGTATGGCCCGGGCAACACCTGTTTTAGTGTTGCTTGCTGTCGTTTCCTTACAGGCGCAAATGTCACTTCCCTGCCCGAGTATTTCAAGAGACCCCAGAGAAGGCACCTGCCCAGACGTAAGGGAGGAGGGTGGGAGGGAGGAGAGGGGTTTCATGTGACATGCTAAATTTGGTTGTTTCTTTTAGAACTGAAGAATTATATGCAACCACAACCAAGGTGCTTACAAGTTGGTACGAAGCTGCAGCGCCTCCCCAATGTCCCCTCATACCTTCCTCCCTTCCCAGACCCCCACACCTACATCAAGACTGCTGTGAGTGAATACACACACCTCATTCTTACGGTATACTACATGTTTGAACTCATTACTATAACACAGAAAACTTAGTTTGTTCGCTGGTATATTCTATTATCTCCCCCCCCCCCCCCCCCCCCCCCCCCCCCCCACGCACGTATACCACAGACCTTTGCAACACCTGTTAATGACTACAGATTGGTGAGACAGAAGCTAGCAACTCAGAAACGGAATGCTCGAAAAGGTCTTTCCAAACTACTAGCTAAGACGAGGCCTTCCCGTGCCATCTTTGGAGAAGCTGACCCCTATGGTGTCTTTACTGGTGAGCACCGTCAGTGGACTGGGGTGTCTGCTGAGAGCCGCAGGGCTGTGGAGTAGTTAGATACGGTGGATTTCACACAGCATTACAAAACATCACCCAACGTAAAAATTCCCTGTGTGAAGTGACTGAGATGTTCTGTGCATGTAATTTCAAACAAACACGCACACACACACACACACACACACACACACGTGCGCACGCACACACACTCTCACATACACACACACACACGCACACACACACACACACACACACACACACACACACACACACACACACACACACTTTACCAGTTGTTTTAGCTCCCAGTCCATCCACTCCCCTCTACCTGCAAGCACTGATGCCCTCCCCAGAGGACCAGGCAGATACCATAGCATCCCGGAAATTGACCAATGAGAGGGATTCATCTGCCAGTAATAGCCAATCAGATTCTCAGGAGGAAAATTCAAATGATTCCAGTGGAGATGGTACTGTGTCATCACTCACTCCACCTGAAACATATGAGAACCCGTTTCTGAAGCCAGCCAAACGGATAAAGCTAAAGCCATTATAGCAGCTACGGTGTCAGCTACTGGTACTATATTATATTCACTTGCTATACATTGATTCCTAGTTCTCTGACCATTTTCTGGGGAAAAAATACCTGGTCTATCTTTTTCATCTCATTTCATCCTTCACCTGAAGACTTGGCCATGGGCACGAGTTTGACTGTCAATGAGTACTCACTCTCACATAATATGTGCATTGATTGATGCATGCCCTAAAGTAAATGGTTAAACTACCAGGAGTACACACATGGTCCTGCCAATCAGTATGTAGATGAGTCTAATACATAACTCTCTACAGTACTGTCAGCATGTACGTAGCTGACGTGTCATTCACATCCGTTCTTAGAATCTCATGCAGACTTCCGCATTCACTCAGCTAGAACAAACACTGCCTGATAATATGGGCTCCTATAATGGAGTCACTTGACCTTTGACCTGTAATGGTAATTTTGTACTTGCTGTAATTGGAAATGGAAATACCTCCTGGTACAATGTACATCAATGTTTGAGAATGTGCACCACGTTACTGACTATACCACGATGACCACGTCACACATTCACATAATACTTGGAAGGTGTCTGCCATGCACCTCTGGACGGCCATCTTGCATATTAGACGTTCATGGACACAGCCGTATATCAGAGTGCCATATTGCAGGAAATACCACCAGCCGGCCACTGGTTGCATTCCAGATTTATTTGCTGAGTGGTTCAGGAGGTGAAAGTCTACCCGGTATGTCCTCTAGATCTGTCCACTATCTGGGATTGCCATTCTTCAACCCCCCATGCACCCCTCTTCTGGACTGCTGCGTGGTCTGGTCCTTCGGATGACTTAGGATTTTGGTGTTACTTCTATTTTGCAATGGCTAACTGTTTCAATAGTTATAATTTTTGCAGTACAATAACTGTTGCAAATTGTCAGCACCCCTGCATGGTTTCCCTAAATTCTGCATTTCGTCTTTGGAACCTACAGCTTAATATTTGTCACCAAAGTCCATATTGTTCTCTACACGGTGGAGCTTCTGAGTACCTGCTCCAGATTCCAACTATCGTGAAGAATACCAAATAGCTGAAATACAATGAAACGAAATGCCTTTAACTTCAAATTCTGTCAGGTACACAAACAGCTAGCTAGACACGACAGATTGACAAAACCAATCACTTAATGCCATGCTGCACTTCACACACTAAGATTCATTAGGTAATTGAAGTTTCTACAATCTTGTTACATGCTGCTCTATTCACATCTTCTGGTGAAAGTTAAAAACTTGCGAAGCAGTGGGCGTGGCAGCATGTAGAGGTCATCAGCGTCAACTAAACTTGTGAAGTTGTCATCCTCACTCATAAACGTCATAATCACATCCTTTAATGATTCCTGTCCAAACCTGTCTGCTACCCGAAGCAACTGACATGCGTTGTCTACCGTAAGCTTCGCAGCAAGTATATCTCTGCATTGTTCAGCCAGCTTCCTTTCAATTGAAAAGTAATCCGCAGCTACCATCAACTTGAGTGCCTCTTCAGGGTCACTAGGCACCTTTCCGACATAAAGGTATCGCAACAGTGCTAGAAAGGTATCTGCAGACACCCCTTCGATGATGATTTCAGCTGAAGATGCTTCCTTCATTGACCCTCCTAGCAGCTGCTGAAAGTACGATGAACGCGCTGAAAGAATGCACCTGTGGCCATGTATGTTAGCACTACCCACATGGAATGTTACGTCCGAATGGCTAGGATCATCAACAAGGCTCTCGTACGAGGACAGAATGCTGCCTTCAAGTGTCCCTACTGCTTCACAAACAGGCTCCACACTGTCCATGTCTTTCTTCACTTCCAGCCTGCTCAAGGCAAAATTATAGAGCCGCACACGTTTGAAGTGGCCGTCGCAAGCATTATGCTTCGTGTCATGACCAAGAAAGAACGGGTGAGTACCATCGGAGTATTTTGGCTTTCCAAGAAGAAGATACGCCAGGACTTTCTTGCCATCAACATAGAATGAAAGCTCGTTTACTTCTTGAATGTAGGCACCGTGATGCCAGGTGTCTATTTGGAACATGTTGCCACTGCTGTCACTCCCCTCACTGCTGCTGAAAGTAGTGGATACACAGACATGGATACGCGTGGAGTTGTTATGAAACCAGGTAGAGGGTGTTCGGTGGGGGTCATGGCCACAGTGGAAGAGCACATTCCATCCTGCAGTGAATCTCTCAACCTTCAACCAGAACGTGACAGCAAGTCCTTTGTCAGGATTGACAACTGGCAAAAGACCGGATTCGAATCGAAATCCCTTTATTCCAGAAACTGTTACTGGCCTCTTGCCAACCAGCTCAACACAGTTACTCGTTATAGTACCATACGGCTTTGAGACGTCCTCCATCCCCTAGTCTCGCAAGACAGCCTCTTTTTCTACGAGGGGGCGCGCCCCGGCCCCCTCGTAGAAAAAGAGGCTGGCTTGCGAGACTACTCCAGCTCCATGATACATCGATCTACTAAGTAAATGTGGGCGTGGCATTATGCAGTATGGTTACGTATATTATGCATGGAGTCCGGAAATCTTACGATTTACAATAATGGAGAATGAAAATGCGTATTTGGCACATTGCACGTGAGGGTTTAGCTACAAGATTGCCAGCATACGTATGTGTAGGTGAAAACATTATGCAGTATACAAGAGAAGGACTCTAGCTAGATCTAGGGGGTTCTAGAAATTGCAGCAGCTACCGTTACTCATATTTGTATAGAACGGCTATAATAGATAGATAGATAGATAGATAGATAGATAGATTTTAATTTGTGACAGGAAATGCCTCATCAGCGACAGTGCTGGTTTTCATGAGGGTCCTGCATATAACCACATATAGTACAAACCGACAAAAGATAATATGTACAGTTGAGAAATATAATTATGCAAGTCATAGCACAAACCGACAAAAGATAATTACAGTTGAGAAATAAATGCAAGGGTACAACAGCCTTGCACACAGAATTTACAACTACAAAACAAAACAAGTGTACGCTACCTAAGTAAGAGTGATTGAAAGTATAAAAACAGTATCCTAAAAAGATGTAAAAATATATCAAACACAAGCTTAAGACAAATAATTATTGTCAATGAGATAGGCCTTGAGGTGTTTCTTAAAGAGAGGGGCTGATCCAGCAATTTCGGTGATTTCAGCAGGTAACTTGTTCCAATCCTGCGCCCCCTTGAAGCGAAAGGAGTCCTTGCCCACCTCTGTATGTACTGGGTATAGATGGAGCTTGTTCTGACCCCTAGTCGCATGGTAATTGGGCAATGCACTGTTTGCAATAAAGTGACCGTGAAGGTAACCTGGGGCCTGGTGATTAATACAGCGGTGAATCATGTTCAACCTGAACATTCGTCGTCTGCAGGATAGGGTCATCCACCTGAGCTGCTTCCTCAGCTCGTCACTATATCACGTACACCAACTGACCGATAACTACATAACCATATTGAATGACTTCCTATACTGGTAATCAGAAAGATTGTAAAGTTCATTACAATAGTGTGCATTTCTTATTTTTCTTTTGGACTTTCTGTGACAGTGCAGTCAGAACTGCCTCATCAAAAACGGTTTTCACACCCTTCTGTGTCAGTGTCGAACATTCAAGGTACTTCACTGCTCCAATCTCCTTTTGCATCTGTAACCCCTGTGGGTAAGTGATGGGTGCAAGTCCTCTCTCTTTCAGTTTTTCAATGGTCTCTCTGTCATCTCGCATATCAAGATCCAAGCCAATGAGGATGATAGGTGTGTTCGACACAAAGCGTCTGATGTCTGGGTACCACTGCACAGGGAGGACAGCAATTCAAGGAGATAGAATAAACAGCCACAATATGAGTACCATGCTGGTACATTCCGAGTTCCAATAGTGACAGCTATTAAGGTCAAAGGTCAAGGGGTACAATTGAATTATCTTGTGTGAGTGACAGGCAGTGGAAATGTGTAGTGTGTGTGACTGTGTGTGTGTGTGTGTGTGTGTGGTGTGTGTGTGTGGGGGGGGGGGGGGGGGGGGGGGGGGGGGGGGGGGGGGGAATAAAGCATAGATAACTTAGGTTGCATGTATGCTATACTGATCATATGCAGGTCACTGCTCAGATTGAACATGCAGAGGTATAGCCTACTTCCACAAATAATGGTCACTTCCAATAAACAGTTTTCCATGTATTAACTGTATATGTGCCGACCTTTGCTTGGACATTTTCAAATGAGGTAGGAATGACTAACGAGAAGCATATCAAGAAGACGTCCTAGAGAGGAAGGAGGATGTCAACTCAGTTCACAAAGAGATTCCTTCCAAATTATTGATGATTTCAACATGTGTGTAGGATAGATAGATAATTTGTCTCAGGACAGCTGTATCTAGGCAGGGTGCAGGTTTACAGTAGCCTCGTTCCCAGGCCTACCCCGTTTTTTCTGTTCTTCGGGTTTCGTTGACAATAATACACGGATGCGGAAGGCCGCCCTTCCGCATCCATGTATTATTGTCAACGGAAACCGAAGAACAGAAAAAACGGGGTAGGCCTGGGAATGAGGCTAGGTTTACAGGCAAAGGAGAAACACTATAAATTCAAGCCAGTATATACAAATGTCAAAAGCATCACAGTACAAAACAATCAAAAAACAACAACAACAACAACAACAACAACAACAACAACAACAAAAGGTACAGACGATGGTACACTCATTGCTCGACGGGCAGATTCACATAATTTGTGACTAGCCAATAGAGGAGGGAAGACTGTTATAACCTTGGTTTTGAAATGTTTCTGTATGAATTTGTGTTTGGGGGGTGGGGTAGATGGAGTTTGTTTTCGCCCCCGGCTCCCTTGTATAATATACTATTGCTAAATTTATATTTTGTATGATAATTGTAGGGAAACCACAGTGGTCCGAGGATTAATAATTATTTGTCATCAACTTGCAAAACAGAGGGAAATATACCGGTTTCGCTCTTGTTATCGATAGAGAGTAGGTTATTAAGTTACCGAGTGAGGGTAGTGTAGTGGCCGTAGCCTGTCATAATCCTCCCCACCTGTATGCATGGAAACATGCACAACACTGATTGGTCTGAGTTGACAGAAGACAGCTCATATTCTCAGATTAGCTATAGTATAGCTTGTTGCCAATGAGGGAAACTAAAGACTGCTACATCATAATATTACGTGTGTAGCTAAGTAGCCTCGTTCCCAGGCCCGAGAAGAGGGAGAAGAAAAGGGCCTGGTTTCCACTGTTTGCGCATGCGCATGCACGTAATTATCTGTAACTGTAACACGTATTCATAAGGGGGAGGGTGCAAATAACGTCTTCGTAGTCACATGGTCGAGCATGTGACGCTATCTATTTGCTACACTGGTCCTCCATCCGCGAGATGAAGGGCGACACAGCCACAATTGTACTGCCACTACAGCAGACTTACCTGATGTTCGTTATTCAGAAGAGTCTGGTAGCATACTGACTCCACCCGGTCGGTGCGACGGTAGCCACACGAAACATCCCATCTTTCAATCGCAGGTCACTGTTTTCCAGCTCAATTCAGGAGCGCCTTGCCACCTGATCAGGGCATAGGAGAGCACGATTGAGAGCTGTTGTAATGCAAGCCACTTGCTTACTATAGCTAGCTAGCTAGCTAATAACTGTACGGATCACGTTATCCTCTTCGACGTCACGTGTGTACAAACATAATCGAACGTACACGGTGCTGGTGGAATTCCACCGCTCTTTAGCGCATGCACAAACAGTGGAAACCAGGCCCTTTTCTCCTCGCCGTCTCGGGCCAGGGAACGAGGCTAGTGTGTAAGCTGATGCACAAATACCTCAACTGTATTATGCGAATTGAGAACTTCAATTAAGTGGAGTGCTGAGGGATGGGTGGCAGATGAACATGAGCCAACACTGAGTGACCCACATGGCCACTGAACTCTCATGTCCTGACCTTTGAACCTGTCAAGCCCTTGCGGTTCAGCCCCAGGAACCCCAACTATTCATGCTACATATAGTGTGCACTTGAACCATGCACACATGCAGAACTATATGTAAGGAAAACAAACCTTCTGGATTTTTGAGATCAAGAAGGATGGATTTGCCCTCTACCATCAATTGCATAAGTGCAGAATTACGTCTGAAGTTGGCATAAATGCAGTGTGCATGAAGTGAGGGATTACAGTGTTGCCAAGGTATACGTTTACGCATATACTGAGAACCTTAAACATAAGCATGAACATTAAAACAAATAAGTGTCTACGCCTATAGTGGCTTGCAGCCAACTTAGCTTTTTATCACAAATACAGCAAAGAGGTTCAGGAATCAGATCATTGTGAGCAAAGTGGTGCTCTCAACAAAGCACATACATAATATTATATACCAGGTAACTAGTGACTAAAGCCCTTCTGTCTTGCATACATGCATTGGTCTGGAGCTGAGGGTACATGGTGCATGCACTAGCCATGTGGTCTATTGTCAGCCCAAGAGTGGAGGTGATATACATCACAAGGCTGCCAGGTTCCTACTGTTTGCATATGTGCTCCTTGTGGTGGAACTCATGGACTACACTCTGCACACATGTGACCTCATGAGGCTAAAACATTCAAGGATATACATATACAGGAAACCCATTGCACTGCTTCCTGTGGACCGTTCAATTCACTAGGAATCACAAGGCAGTACACACCACATTGTTATTATGGGTCAGTACTACATTCTGTTACCCTCACCTATAATACAAAAGAATAACTTACGATGGTGACGAAGTAGGGAAATAATCACCAAGGAAGTCATTTAAGCAGCTGTATACAAGTCTATGTTTATCAGCGTCTCTAGAGGAGAAGGGAGTATTGTGCATCATTGCCATGCCAATGATGAGTCTATGCACGTCCATAGCTACATGATGACAAATATCGCCAGTATATTTCTATACCCTGGAGCATGGATATATACTACTCCAACAACTAAACATGAGCCAGTGTGAGCATTGCAGTTTGACACAGTGAGGTGCTCTCCTAATGTATAGCTACCGCTTAGTTGCCACTGCATGGATCTATAGTGCCCCTGAGGGGTTCCACAATGGAGGGTCAGCCACCAGTCATCCTGCGTGGCCGGCCACGAGTCAATCATCGAGTCTTTCAACCCTCAGCAATGACACCAGTATCCTGAGATGCATGCATGCAACTCCCTCAACACGACTTCCCCCAGTCACTTAATAATCCAAAGAGGCTGTTCTGTAACCATAGGTTTGTCAGTATCCCAGTATAGGCAAGGATAGGACTGAAGGACTGGAAGCATTTAATTTGCTTGGACCAAGTGACTGGCATGCAAGATAGCCTGAGCCTGAGTACAGTATCTAGCCTTTATTTACTGGGTCATTCGATCTGTCATTGGGCACACCAAAAATCATTGCTTGCCACTCACCCGTCTCCCACAAGCAGACAAATGATCCTCAATTCCTGCATCTTCACTAGCTAGCTACTCTCAATGCCTGATACTTTCTAGCTACCACAATAATACTAGTGTCGCAAGAATCCGATAGGGTTCGCAGTGTATGCCGCACAACGGATGCATTCGGCCTCAGACGGATACGCGAAGCCTCCATGGCCCACGTGTTCTGCGAGTCCATGACGGAACCGGGGGGGCACTGGGGTGCCCCCACGAAAGTTTGCGCCACGTCTCGTTCCCAGTCTGCGAAACGCTGCTGGGAACGAGACACGGCCAGCTAGGCGATCCATAATCTGGAGGCCACATGGTAGTGGGTCTGGCCCCGCGAGACTAGCCACGTGGCGACAGCTATGACGAGACAGCGAGCGATTTCGAGCTTTTTTACCCCACCAGCGAACAGTGAGTGTGATTCCCAGACTTCTTCGTCGGTGCAGCCCCTTGAAGCTGGTAGCATAGATAATACAGTACTGTCAGTACTGTATTATCTATGCTGGTAGTGATTCGGACGGTAGCAGCGACAACGACGGAAGTGAGCCTGAGGTGGAGGCGGAAGTCGCTACGGGGGGGGTGATGACATCGTGCCAAGTTCGCAAGGATCTGTCTTTGTTGAGTGAGTGTTTATCTGAACATTGTTGGTGCGCCCCCCCCCCCCCCCCCCCCCCCCCCCGGTCCGTTCAACAGCCTCCCCCTAAAAAATAAAATCAGGATAAGCCAGTGCCCCCCCCTAGTTGAAACAGCTTCCACCGCCTATGCATGATCCAATGGATCGGGGACCATGCAGGAACGTGCACTCCCTGGAGTGTTGTGAAGGTGGATCATCCTAGTAGTTACAAGATGATCCTCTTCGATGCAAATTGTGGGCTGATAACTGAGATCAATGGTGTGTGAGTACAGGAACGGGGCCAGTGTGATTGTGAGGTAGCTAACAAGATCTCTATACTCAGTGTTCAGAGATTGAGACAAGTATCATGGTCTGACTCCATGGAGTGAAATGGACAATTGCCCATGATCACTATAGCTCAGGAGAATTCCGTTTCAGTATGCACAATACACTATAGCCTTGATATTCAAGTTTGGGTAGAGAAAGAAATGCGTAATTTCAACCGTATCTTCACGAGTGGTTTATCATGTCCGAAGCTAGCTACAAGGCCATGTCCTTCACAAATGGCCTAGCATCATGGAGTAGGTGTGTACCAACTTGCAGCTGTGATAAAGTTCCACAATATATCTACATTGTATATGCAGCTTCGTTCTCACTCGAGGACATCCTTCAGCGTTGGTGATGGCCAACCATCTTTGAACTTCATGACACGTCTCACAATCAGTTGAGCAAAGTCATCCACAAGCACTTGAGTTCCTGAGGAATGATTGCTGGCCCCAAGGCTAACTAAGTAGCTATACCCAATCAAATTCTCATTGGGGAAATTCCAGTGGAGATGGTACTGTCTCACCACCGTACTCCACCTGAGCCTAAGAGAACCGTTTCTGAAGCCAGCCAAATTGATATACATAGCTAATTATGTAGCTAAAACCATTATAGCGGTTACTACATTGTAGATTATATCAGTGCATACTTGCATGCATTTGTTTTGAGGCACACATTACCTATAAGCTGTGCAAATTTGATTAGTTACGCAGACCATTTTCAGGGGGAAAATAGCCATTTAATTTCCATCTTTTCAACCCTCAAGTCCCACGCGCTGCTCAGCAAAGGTACTATATTAACTGTGCAAATCAACGAGTACATATTCTCACTTAATTGAGGCATGCCTTAAAGCCAAAATAACAAGTATATACCATTGATAATAATTATACAAAGGTTTAACTGTGTGATAGATAGATAGATAGATTTTAATATGTGACAGTTGTGCAAGTAGTCCTGTCAATAACTTAATAATAACAAAAAAAAACAGTGACCAAAAAAAAGAACCAACATAGCTAGCTAGCTAGCTAGCTAGCTATTTCTAGCTAAGTGGGGAGGAAAAAAAACAACCTAGCAACACACCCATCCCTCCATGATACCGAAGTGCATGTATGTGTAGCTATAATATTGGTACTGACAAAAGTCACCACACTACTTGTGACATTCCATAAATAGCTAAACAACTAGCTAGTCGTAATAATTATTATTACTTGGAAGAAACAAGAGGAAGCCCAGAAGAAAGGATGCTCCATGAGAAAAAAAGAACTAGCTAGTTAGCTAGCTAGGAAAAAAAAGAAAAAGAAAAAAAAAAGAAGAAGAAGAAGAAGAAGAAGGGAAAAAAACAACCTAGCAACACACCCATCCCTCCGTGACAGGTCGGACACCGAAGTGTAAGCCTCAGGAGCGCTGGATAGGCGTGTCTGGAATCACAGGAGGGCGACCTGCTTTCCACCAGACACCTTTAGCTTCGGTGGTCAGATGGGAACCGGCGTAGTACGGCTGCTAGGCGGGGAAGTCAGGAACCGGTGTGTACGGAGTGGCCCAGACTCGTACTCGGTTATTGGGGAGGCGAACACTCAACCCCCAGGCTGCAAAGCAAGTGCTTAGCGAGTGTGCCATCCCGACATCCCGCCAAAACCTTGTGCAAATTCAGTATTTAAGCCACATCCGGCCGGCTGGGCCGTGCGCGCGCTACCTTGACTTCCCGCCAAAACTTGGTTCAAATTCAGTATAGAGCTCAAGCACTTTGCTCACTCACTGACTCAGTGAAGAGGCAAGGGCAGTTCGACGATAGTTGGAGGAGATAGCGGCGGTTCTATGATTCTGTGAGATGGACATGCCTGTTTGGAAGGAGGGTGAGGTCAGTTTTTCCACTTTTTGCATTGCTGTTTCCCATTCAGCCATAGCCTACGGGTTCAGCTAGCTGCAGGCTTACCGCGTTCCGCGTGAGGGCCTGGGTACGAGGCTACTGCAGGCTGACCCTTTATCCTGTTTGAGGGTGTGTCCGCGCTTCCGGCCACACACCCAAACGTGTGGCCTGCAAGATCAAGAGTAGTCAGCATAGGCCATCCAGAAAGACTTTGACGTTTGGATGCCCAGCAGTTTCTAGTGGTCAAATAATGGTGTGGGAGGCCTGCAGCAAACAAACTCCTGTCATTTTAGCTGGAGTCACTTTGGCCCCATCAAACGTTGACCCCAGAAACTCTTAATGCAAGTAGATCCACTCGCTACTGTCCCCTCATTTGCCTACGTGTGAGCAGTCAGCGCCAGGCAGCTCTCTGGTCAGATGAACTCTCACCTCTGCTCCCCAATTGTGTTCACTTCAACTGCTGCTGCCGGATTCTTTCTGCTCCCGATTCAGCTGCTGCTCCCCAATAGCATCCACTCCCAGTGCTGTTCCCTGAACACTTCTGCTTCAGCTACTGCTCTCCATCTGGTTGTCTCCAGCTATTCTGGAAGATTCCAGCTCCTGACCAATGTGCCTTCGTGGAGTTTAAGGTTCGGAGGTTGTAATGAAGTACAAAGGTCGCGTACCACTCATCTGGTCCTGCCCCCCAAACATCCCTCTTCCGTTATGCACAGACAGACACACAATGTCATGTATTGGTTGTTGGGTTTATAGGAGCACTTAAACCAGTACAGACAGCATGTACAATTTGTGCCGCTTAAAACATTGGGTCAGTGCATGATAGCGACTGGGAAGGTTTAATCATAAAATCTTTGTAGGCCATTAATTTCTAATGAAACTCACCTTGGTGGTGGAGATACGTAGAAATCGTAGTCATAATAGCTGCTATACCTAGCCTTTATGTGTTTATGCAGTGGCACGTGCACACACTTTCATTGCACTCTTAAACTGTGGCCTACAATGTACATACATCGTGGTGCTCTGACGGGCTCAACGTATTCCTTAGTCAATGGGGCATTCAACTACTAATCGTTGCTGGTTCGAGTCCCACCATTGCCATACGAGATTTTCATTTTCTCCTAGGAGTTGACCCGGAAATAGTTCACACTGCATCCTCTGGAGGGGATGTAAAGCTGTCGGTCCAGGGGGACCTGGTTCAATAGGCACTGCCTTCTCCAGGCCCTCGTTAGCCACCATTGTGGTAACCCCTCAGGGGACAATTGGTTAGTTAGTTACCAGAGTGCAGTGTTCAGCTTGCAGGGAACCCACCACTAATATAACCATAGTCAAGACCACGTTCCAATACACTGAGTCCAATGTTGTGTACAGGTTTACATGCAGCTGTTTGGGGTAGCTAACGACCACAAAGATGCCACTGTGACAATTAAAGACAGTTGTGATGGATAGAAGAGGTGAGGATGCTTGTTGAAACAAGACCCCATGAAGACATGGTGCTAAACATTCTATGAAAGAAGGTAGATGAGAAAGAGTGCGAAATCACGAGACCCTCAGCTAACAGGGAAGTACTGTCAGTGGTGCAACACCGACACAGCTATTGGTGTGCATAGTGGTAGCACAATACAAATATAATGAACTGTGGTTTGTTTGACAAAAGATGCTTCACAGGATGAAAAATTCAACAAATCAACCTCTGCACACCTTATGGGATAGCAAACAGGCATAATTATATCCTGTTGCAGGTAGTGGACATCAAGTACATCTGTAGGACTACCTTTTGTATGACCCCTTTCCTAATGGATCAAATTCAGATTCAGATTCAGAGGCTGCAACTGTTGGTGCATCACATCAAGTGATGTGATCGACAGTTGAATCATAAAGTGATTGCTATATCGCATTTATCCTTCCTGACTGTCAAGCCAGATAAGGATCGGAGTCAAAAATGATGTTTTGCAGAGCCGAGACCCAGCAATGCTAACAGAGGGAAGAGGAAGGAAGGTCGAGGAGGGAGTGGAGCGTTGCAGAGGGGAAGTCCATGCAAGCTGCTCATTTCAATACTGAACTCTTGACAGCTCTGCGTGATTCTAGCCAACGTTTGGGAAATCCCCTTGTACACAGCAATGGTACACAGTATTACATGTGCCAGCTCACTATTGTACAGTTTGTATGGTGTGGGGACTCAGAGAAGGCCCCCCCGTGCTATTATACTGGTCCTGTAGACCATTGGAATTTTAATTGTTTCCGGAAGTAGAATTTACACAAGTGTGAAGTGTACACATGTTACACATCTGACGTCAGGGTAGCTAGCTAGCTATAGCTGGCTGTACTAGGACTCATAGATGACCAGTAGTTGAGCAATAGCATGGCGATTGCTCGAGATCCAGTCCTGGATTCGCTCAAGCGGAGCTTCAGCGCCTCTGCGTCTCTCAACCATAGCACTCTGACACTCGAGGGCCTGCAGCAAGCCGACATTGGTGAGCGAACTTGTACTTGTCATGTTCCCGTACATAATCATATCATCACGGGAGAACGGCGCAAACAGTTGTCTGCCGGCGGGGGTATGATTGATAGTAGCACTGTACTGTCACTGCCTAGACCAATCTTTAGAGTATGTGCTTTGTGCTTTGTGTTTATAATAACAACGCGAGCATACTGCATCCTGCACTAGATAAGCAACCTGGCGTGCTACATGTACACATGAAGGCGGTAGTGGAGAAAGTTCATTGCTGGAGCCACTGGTAAGGACTGCAGTCTGTGTTCAAGTGAAGCTGAGAATGCATAGCTGCTCCCAACGCGAAAACACTGACTGCATCTGAATGTGGCCGGGTGGAAATATATACCTTCATGAGATGCGCAGCATGAGATAGCCCTAGGTGCCCTATCGACAACTGCTCATTCGTTGTACCTCGGGATACCCCTCTCTGTGATCATCTTCTGTCCACCCACCTCAACTTAACAAACTGCGCATCTCCTAAAGACCTGGTGGACTCTGTCATCTCCAGTTTGTCAGATCCTGAGAGTTTTGAAGTGGTACTGTCCACTGGCCGTGAACTCCTATGTTAACTCTGCCACTGTTTATTGTTTGCTACTTCGTACAGTTTTGTGTGTACACGTCTTTGTACTATATTTGTACGCGGCATTGTATGCCTCCCGTTACCGGGGTATCAATTACACTTTGACTTTGACTAGGACACAAGGTAGCCTTAGCAGACACTGCAGTGTAGTACAGTAAACAAGCCCGGGCCCATCCCTGTTACAGGCTGTATGGGGGAAGAAAGGCATCTGCAGAATCCTGAGCTAAATGTCAGCTGTCTGGATCACTGACCCGTACAGTCGCTACTTTTGTGAGGGATTACGTACATAGGGCATGCCCACCGACCATTCTGAAGTGCTAGTGACATGTGGCATTCACAAAACTAGAGGTGCTCAGCAGAGCACGTACCCCGTGCGCAACTTGGACTTGACAGCTATAGGCCTACCACCGATAATTCATACAGCATGCACGATGAGCTAGATTTACAGCATGCAGAATGAGATACCGTAAGTTGTGGCAGTAATGTTAGAAATAGGGTGTGGTCAAGTTGTATAAATTAGAAGCACGACTTTCGCGCAGCTTTTCTCAGCCTCTCGAGTAGATCTCTGGTCTGTGAGTTACATAGACGCTAGTATTTCTGAATTCTGACACTTCTATACCGAAATAAGCCTTCAACAAGGCCTTCACTGCTCAAACCGCTCTACATCTATGGACAGACTGACACGACAGACTGACACGACAGACTGACAGACAAACCGATCACTCTACCCCCTGCTGCGCATGCGCACGGGGTAACTATGGAATTCCACTGTTCTTTCTGCCAATTGCCTTACGCTGGCCTTCTAGGGTCACAAAGGATAGCAGTCTTCCCTTCCTTACCCCTGAGAGGTTTACCTAACAAGGACCTGCAGGAAGGCAGAGCTTATTTACACCAAGCTCCCCGTACCGACAGCTTTATGTCCCTCCTGAAGGACTTCCTTGTTCTCAGTTTTGGAGGTAAGGCCGAGTACGGTACACCCTGAAGAAGAAATCTTACCACTACAAGGGGGTGACACTCCCATACGCGCTGTAGTCAGAGCTGCGACCGGGCTTATCAGCGAATCTTGACCCCGTATACTAAGGAAAGGCTGCAGTCGCTACGCATTCTTCCGTATACTATCGGCGGTCAAGCGGTCAACGGCTGAAATACAGCGCAGTCAAACGGTCAAGAGTCTTTTTGCGATGCGGTCAAGCAGCAAAAATGACGGTCAAGATTTCGTGACCCCGGTCGCAGCTCTGACTACGGCGTGAATGGGAGTGTCACCCCCTTGCACTAGAACCCAGGTCCGCAGTCAAGTGCTTTGACCACTTGGCCACCAAGCAACCCAAGTATACTAAGTATAGAAGGACAGTAGCATTCTAGCTGCCCCTTCACTGAGACATCTGTTGATCAGAGCTTGGCTGCCTTGCTGTACCTGTTGGCAACTTGCAATCTATGAATGTCTGCAGTGGTGATGAATGTCTGGATGATTGAGTGTGGGGGGGTGGAGGGAGGAGAGCAGGATTACCATTCTGGGAGATATGCACACCTCATACTCTGTCAACCTGGAGCTGTTGGTACTGAGAAACTATCCTACGTGTGTGCATACACAAATTAACCGTGCGATGCTGGTGGGAGAAGATATTACACCAGCTGGTTATGGGATGCCTGAGAATCTCGATTTCCGTGTTCATGTATATGCCTGTCGTGGTCTATGTAAGCTGTGCACTGATCTCTTGTTGTGCAGAGTGGTGACATTTCAGCGCACACTAGAAGCACATTTGCTGAGACTGCCATTCGAACTAGGTACCGCTTGCCCTCCAGCATGGCAAATGTTTTTGTTTACGTCTCTATGTATCTCCTATGAGGGCTATATAGTGTCACATGCAATTGGGGTTGATTACTATGTAGCCTTTTACAAGCCCATTGTGTTGAGGGGGTTATAAGCCGGGGAGGGGTTAGATGGACCTTTCAGACCCGCTGATCCTCCACTCCAGCCTCTGTTAGTAGCTGTATGGTGTGCAGTTAGCCTTGAGATGGAGTGGTGCTGATGGGCGACCTGGGATGGTGACCTGTTGCGTGGGTGACCTGGAGACGGGTGACTAGCTAGACTTGGGTTGGTGTGTGGGTGACGTACAAGCCACATACTAGTGCTATGCTTCTGTGTGACCCCACTCTACATATGTTGGTCCTATTGAGCGTGGACACACCCTTCTCTCCACGTCCAAGTTGTGTGATGGTTTGGCAAGCCGTGGTAACAGCGTCATCTGCATCCCACTTTGTTGGGCTGCACTGTGGTATGCCAAACCCTCACGGGCTCCTTTTGAGGGGAAATTAATAATGACCATATTGCGATTAGTTGAAAGTCATACTTATGGATATAGCAAAACCCTTCATACTTTTTAGTCGTATGAAATTTATTCACTACTCCTCAACATCTGTTGCTTATGATTTAAATTTAGCAAATACTATGAATAATTGTAAACTACTTTGATGCAGCTACTCCTCCAAATGCATAGGCAGAACACAATTATGGAACACACAAAGAGAGAGAGAATGTTTTGGAATCACTGGAGCCAAGCTGTTGTGGAACAGTATTGTATCACCGTTTCCAGTGTAAATTATGCTGTCAGAGTTAAGTCGGTTTCCCACCACCAGCTGTGTAGGATTACAGCTCTGCACACTGGTGCTGCATGAGCGCTCTGGACACTGGTGCTGCATGAGTGCTCTGGACACTGGTGCTGCATGAGCGCTGAGAATGTGAGGTGCATTAGCACCACAAACTGGTGGTGTGTGAAGGTTGTATTGTGAAGCTGTTTGCTGTACATATAGTGCAGCTGATTACACCCACAACTCAACCAGCAGGCTCCGAAAACATTCTGCTTAATGCCTTGCTAGATAAACTAGCCATAAGGTCCTTTTCAGTGTTGTCATGGTGCCCACGTATGGAGTCATGTTTGACCAGCAAGTCTGTGTACCGGTGTGTTTCCTTTCTGAACGCAGTCATCAGTGTAGATCAATTTCAGGCAGTCAAGGGGCTTCTGCAAGAGGAACCATTATACCATTCCTCACGAACGAGTGTTTTGGGCCAAGTATGGAGCAGGCAGCTGTACGGTTTGGGTGCTGTTGGTCAGTGGGCCAAGAGGTAATTCAAATATGGTGTTGTTGATAAGACTTGGGTGTCAGTTGTATGGTGTGTGTCTCTAGTAGGGCTTTTACGTACCACGCACACATGCAGTAACTCTCGCCTCGTTCCCATACTCGCTGGCCAGCTCTTCGTCACTTGTATAGGGTGCGCGGTGGTGTACTGGTGGAGTGAGAGTCTCCAGTGCGCAACTCAGGCTCTGTCCTGAGTTCGAATCCCACTAAAACCCTTGGTTTTTCTGTTGAAGGGTGGTTCGCCTTGAAAAAAGGAATTTGCCCTTTGCCCTTCCAGAAAAACAAGTTTGAGCAATGCCATTTATGGTAACTCAAGCGAGTTCAGTGATGATGGCATCACCATCCCCCGTTAATGGGGCCCAGGACCTGCATGAAAACCTTCTGTATTGGAGATGCGGCATTCCTGGGTTATCAAATCAAAATGAACTGAACTGAACTGCATCTTGATGCAAACGGTAATGGATCTGGTGTCCCACAGTGCAATTGAAAAGCGACCGATCGCTTGCATGCCCTTTCAGTGGCTACTTGACTGTGGCAGCTACTGGTAGGAAGTTCAGCTGGTTATTCAGCCAATCATCCAGTGACTGAGTGAAGATACTAGGCCTTAACCTTGTACTATGAGCAAACAAAGTAGTGAAACTCTTTTTTGTAGCTTCAGCGGTAAAATTGCTAACTTTGTGACTCGACTGTTGCTCATCCAACTTCAGATTTGAGTTGGATATTGAAAGTGTCACTGCAGTAGCAACAACAAAACATTTCAGCTGCAAGTGTCCGTGAGGGTGCACAGGAAGCACCTGGGAATGCCATGCAGGCTAGTGGACGTCTGAATCATCATACTGGATGACTCATTGCTGAGTCTGTAGGGTAGGCCTTTGGCTCAAAGCTTCACGTATCTAACCAGGTAGCCATAACACATCTCACTGTGGGTATTTTCTAATTGGGTACTAATGTCACCAATGGGCACCTATTCATAGAGCTCCTTTAGTTTGTAAACACTGCTTGTTTGAATGACGCCCCTAGTTGGCTCAAACCTGCCGTGTCTGGACGCTGAATGGCTGGGTCTCTGGGCCATTAGTGTGTCAGACTGGCGCACACTGGGTGTGGTCTCTGTGTCATGTGACCTCAATGTGTCATGAGGAGGATCAAGTCTGTTCTACCTCAGCCTGGGAAAATAATGTCCTGTTTGGGACAGCACATGACTACGCCATCTATCGTTGGCCACTGACACACAATGTGCAGAGTTAGATTTGGTGGTGGACATTGACCACCTTGCTCACTTCAATTCAACCATTGTTGGTCGTATGTAATGTCACATTTATGTGCATTAATTTGGCCGAACTAGTGGGTGCAATGAGACCTGACTGAAGTCCACGAGGTGAGCGTATGAGGCATGGCACATTGTTATGAAAGGTGATACCAGGAGTGTCTTTGCCACCTGAATAACCTGCTTAAGGATAGGGTGTTCGGACTCCAGCATCAAAGCATTCTTTGCTGACTGTATGTCAAGTGCTACTCAAGTGGTTGCTAAGTGATGGAGTGAGGAGTCATCATAGCACCCCCAGAGGGGTAGCTATATATGTAGGGTGTTACCTAACATGTTGTATAAATACAAGACTAGTATCAACTGTCATCGTTGTAGTGCAAGTACCTCGTGCACACAGACAGATGAAGTCCACTAGCTATAACATAGTGTCCTGGCAACGCTATTCTCAATGCTTTATTGACAGTGATGTCATCTGTTTACCAGTAACCATAGAGGGCGGCAAAGTACAATAGCTGCTTTGTGTGATGCTGTTGCTATATTTAGTAACATTTTTGTCACAGTTGCTATAGCAACAATGCAAATCCTTCCCAATGTAGATACTGTGGTGAACAGGAAATGGCGGCTGGATGAGGTCATTGGGCCCCTGCGGTCCAAATTGGCTATCCTAACAGGTCAGTCAGAGTGGGTGTGGTCAATGGTCATGTGACCTCTACCATCATATTATCTGAATTAGGGAGAAAGTAGCATTTGCTCATATTGAGGTAGTCTCGGTCCCAGACCCAACCAACCCCAGCACCGATTGCTTTTAGTATCGCGCGTGTTATACTGAAAGCGATACACACGCTGGATAAACGGTCTGGGAACGAGACTAATATTGAAGTTATCTGCTGAAGTTTCTCTCAGTAATTCACCATGTGCAGTGGCGTTTGACGCTGCTGCAGCATGAATCCATGGAACAATATACCAGCTGACTGAGCACCAGTTGGTTGCTGTGACGTTGTCATGCCCTGGCCACGTTAGCTGTGAACAATCACGTCATTTGAGCTTGTCATTGAGGCACCGTGCACTGAGATTGGGTATACATTGTTTGGTCATCTCCTGTAAACACTTGCACACATTCTCTCACTATTAAGTGTGCTGAACATCTGCTGTTTATTACTGCCTGTAGAGTGTTTCGCCAGTAGTGGTATATGGCAGTGAGCGTCACTACGATTTCTGAGTAAACTAACGATACAAGTGTTCCAGTTTGAAAAGAATATGAGTCTCCCTCCCTCCTCCTCTCTTCCTCCCTTCCTCCTCTCCCTCCCTCCATTCTTCCCTCCCTTCTCCTCTCTTCCTCCCTTCCTCCCCTCCCTCCTCCTCCTCTCCCAGGTGGCCGTGATCGACGGGGAGGCCCCATTATTACAATCACAGGCACAGAGCACTCGGACCTCAGACCCACCAACGTCGGCAGACTGCTCTCCTACCTCAGCAAAGTGGCCGAGTAAGTCACGACTTCCTGTTAGACAGGAAGTGAGATCGTACTCTCTACAGAAGACATTACAACCATATTAAGAGTCGAAGCAGAGTGTATTCATGGACTGGTTCCTCCACGTGCCGTGTGTTGCGCCTCACTGCATTATAGGTAGAACATTGTGTGTTTGTGAGATACACGATAGGGTACATGTATGACGAATGTGTGTGTGTGTGTGTGTGTGTAGGTGTGTTTTGGTGTGTGTGTGTGTGTAGGTGTGTGTTGGTGTGTGTGTGTGTGTGTGTGTGTGTGCAGTAGTATTACTCTCCTTCCAGACGTTCACGCCCCCTGACAACTGGGCACAAGACTAATGCAGTATACTGCGTGCTCACTATTACATGCAAATCTTAAAGTGGAGCCAATGAACTGATAAATGACGAAAGAACTGCCTTGACTTGTATTTGGTGCATTAACGTCCCAAAAGAGTATGTTCATAGTTTGTGTTGAGTATGAAGCCTCTAAACACCTTAGCTAACCTGCTTGAAGTGCTTTTCAATATTTTAGACAGTCTGACAAACTGGCATACTGACAGATGGAAAGACGAACAACGACAATTGCTTGAACCTGCTTTGTACATGCATATGCATGTGTGGGGTAAATAGTACTCATCTATCAATACTTTGTGACAGCCTCCAGTAGCAGCTGTGATATCTATGCAGAATAAATGCCCCAAAATTATGTCCATTTTGACTGTTGCTGATGCAACCTAGTTGTGGTCCCTATACTGATAGCTGCTAAGGCACTTATCAGGAGCTTATGAGTGGCAAAGCTGCGAAGGAGCGTGTAACTCCGGTTCCATCCAAATTCTAATTACTTAAGTATTTCCATTTTGGAAGTGCGCAATGCGCGTCATGCGGTCTGTCACCAACAAAGAAGGTGTCTCCAAACAGTGAGGGGTCCCGGGATCTTCAAATCTACCATGTTTTTGTGGCAAATCGCTTTCACTGTCACCCGTTCGCTGGGCCATTTCACTGCAGCTAGGTCAAAGGCACTCCGCTGAGTGTGTCAACATTGCTACCACAGAACACGTGGGTTTTTATGTTGTCATTATGACGCTAGATTGAAGAACAGGTTTCCATATTTGGAAATTCGCTAGCTAATAATTTGGATTTCGACGGCACTCGGGCGTACGCGGTAGTTGCACGCTCTTTCGCGGCTTCGCCACTCATAAGCTCCTGCACTTAATTATATATAAGTGCCTTAGCAGCTGTCAGTATTACTAACTGTGTGCCTAACAAGTCAAGTGAGTATTTTATTGGTGGCACTCTTGAGCTTGTGACCAGACACTGCAGGGATATCCTACGATCAGTGACACAGTTTGAATTTGAATTCTGTTTGCTGATTGGCTCACTCAGCTGATGGTCTGATAGTCATATGAAACCTGCTATAATGTGTAACCCGGCTTCGTTGCCTTGTGCATTCCCCATATGTGGTGATGATGAAGTGATCCAGTTCCTGGGGAATGTGTGGGAGAATAGTTATTACACATAATTGGAGAGTGCATGAGCCGGTCAGCAAATGTACTTTCCACAGTGATGTCGCTATGCTTGGAGTAAACACACACAAGAATGTTTGTACTGCTAGGCAGCACCTGCTAGGCAGCACCTGGTAGGCAGCACCTGGTAGGCAGTACCTGGTAGGCAGCACCTGCTAGGCAGCACCTGGTAGGCAGTACCTGCTAGGCAGCACCTGGTAGGCAGTACCTGCTAGGCAGCACCTGGTAGGCAGTACCTGCTAGGCAGCACCTGCTAGGCAGCACCTGCTAGGCAGCACCTGCTAGGCAGCACCTGCTAGGCAGCACCTGCTAGGCAGCACCTGCTAGGCAGCACCTGGTAGGCAGTAACCTGGTAGGCAGCACCTGGTAGGCAGCACCTGGTAGGCAGCACCTGGTAGGCAGCACCTGCTAGGCAGCACCTGGTAGGCAGTACCTGCTAGGCAGCACCTGGTAGGCAGCACCTGGCACGACCTGCTAGACAGTACCTGCTAGGAGGGACTCCATCATATCATAGCACGTCCATGTCGTCTTGAATGAACTTGGAATATTTGTCGGTAGGCTCACTATTCCGATTCAACCGACTTACGGCAGAGCTCGGTCCAAATGAATAAGTTTGTGCGTGGTCAAAATAAGCAATTCCCTGACCTCATTACCTTGCATTTCTTGAATTGTGATGTAATGTGACGTGCTTGGTAGGTCTAATGCTTTGAATTTTTGGTTGTGCAGAAATAGCAATATTTCGAATACCATGTGAAGCCAAAAGCGTAGGGAGTGAAATTCTGAGCAAAAGTATGTTGTTTAAAGCAACTGATTGTGTTATCCCTGAGTGGGTGAGTTGCAGTTGGAATGTGCGTATGGCAGGAAGAAGATGTATGTGGCTTCACGCTTTCCTGGCACTGTAGTGATTCCCCTGATGCTGACAGGAAGGGAGGCGAAGAGTCAAAATACCACCACCGCAAATAACTTACCCATTCCAATGACCCCATCAATGGAATTTGGGGGCCATGAAAAGAGAGCGGAGCACCCGGTACTCCCCTTTGGGGGAAACACTGTGTGTGTGGTGAGGGAACATTGTGTTTGGGGACAGGGAACGTTGTGTGTGGTGATGGAAGCTATGAGGATGTTTGTGTAGCATGTAAAGGTGTGTGCAACAATTGTGGGATCAGTTAGCATAGTACCAGTATACAGTTAGTATACTAGCAGTGTGCACTTAGTATACCGTATACCATCAGTATACTAGCAGTATACAGTTAGTATACCAGCACTGTACTACAGTTCAGTGTGTATATTTGAGTGAGAGCACTGTGCAATTCGGTCAGAAAGGTCCATCGGAAATGGTTATGACTTGAGTTGGCTCATTCCCTTTGAAGGTTGGTCAAGTTTTGTAAATAGCAGCTAGCAATCCTACAACCCTCTTCTGATGATCAAAGCAGGTTGCTGAACAGGAATTAATGCTGGATGGGCGGGGAGGGCTGGTATGCCTTAAAGGAGCTTTAAGCCACCATTTCTCAGGTCAAGGCTACTTTGAAAGAAATGCTATATTCTACTCAACGGTGTTTCTATGGGTGCTGGAGCTATGTAGAAATTTGTCTCCATATGGATTATCAGCATTGACCACACCCAGCACAGTTGCCTAGCAACCTCCAGTTACTCGGTGGGGGTTCAGTTGCAACCCTTGCTCTGTGCGGTGTAGCAGAGCAAGCCAGGCACCATAGTTGAATTTGCACGTGTAATACATGTAGGATGGACTGCTGTGGTACTTGGGATGAGCAATGCAGTCAGGAAGTAAATAGCACTTGGTTTCACCTCACGCTATTTTACACTTCCTGACTGCATTGCAAGAGCTATTTATCCCAAATACCACAGTGGACCATCTTATTATGATACTACTTCCATTGGTCAGTCCAAACCGTTACAATTTAGCAGTTTGTCCCTATACTACATGCAGTGATCTGCATGATCTACTGCCTTCATTAACCAATCACTTTTTACAAGTTACCTCGACAAAAGATGCATGAAAAGCTGACTGGTTTGAGTCAGAATAGACTCCTCCCGGGAGCAGGTGGTGTACGTAGCCTCCTTGAGTGTGGTAGGCCTAGGGCTATGCCTCAGGCTATAGCCAACATCAGAGGTTAACAGGTTTGCTGTGATGATGGATGGGTGGGAGGGTTGGCATGCCATCAAAACCTACCATTCTCACGGTCAGGCATTCGGTACATTTTAGGGATTGGAGACACTCTTCTCTTTGGTGTAGTCTATCGTTATTGCATGTTAGCACATGTTCCAGCTAGATCATATGGTACGAGGATCCAGAGCCAAGTGGTGTACCAACACCTACAGTAGTCATCATATAGCCTCGTTCCCAAGCCGCACGTGTGGCCTGGGAACGAGGCTAAGCAGTCATTGGCTTGAATAATTACCACTAATAATTGTAGGTTGGGCTTCATTGGTTTGTGAGGTTGTTACATCACAATTTTGCAATATACCATCAGAGAAGTGTCACTATTTTCAGTATGTATGTATAATATTATGTGTGTGCTGACCACCCACCCACCTGCACCCTCCCAGTAACCCCCACTCTGTTGTTGGTAACAAACCAGCGGCAGTGCTGTGTATGTGTGCTGTGTGCATGTGCTGTGTGAATGCTGTGTACGTGTGCTGTGTGTGCTGACCACCCACCAATACCCTCCCAGTAACCCCCACTCTGTTGCTGGTAACAAACCTGCTGTAGTGCAAACACACAAATCTAAACAATCCTGGAAGCCAGGGGGTGGCAGCCTCCCTGACGAGTGACACAGGGCTTCTGTGCATAGTAAACTAGGAAGTGGTGGAAAGTGTGAGGAAGAAGTAGGTTCTGACAAGGAAGTGTGCCAGGCAGGGCTTGTTGAATAGAGTGCGATGCCATTCTGGTCCTGTTCAATAGTTCCTCACCCTTCTCCCTCTCCTCCCACTCCTCCTACCTGCCCTCCCTCACTCCCCTCTACTTCCCCTCCCTCCCTCCCTCCCTCCCTCCCTCCCTCCCTCCCTCCCTCCCTCCCTCCCTCCCTCCCTCCCTCCCTCCCTCCCTCCCTCCCTCCCTCCCTCCCCCCCCTCCCTCCCTCCCTCCCTCCCTCCCTCCCTCCCTCCCTCCCTCCCCCCCTCCCTCCCTCCCCCCCTCCCTCCCTCCCTCCCTCCCCTCCCTCCCTCCCTCCCTCCCTCCCCTTTCCTCCTCTTTTTCCCCTCCCATCCTGTTCTGATCCCTTCACCCCTCTCCTTCCCCTCCTCCCTCCCTCACTCCCCCCTCTCCTTCCCCTCCTCCCTCCCTCACTCCCCCTCTCCTTCCCCTCCTCCCTCCCTCACTCCCCCCTCTCCTTCCCCTCCTCCCTCCCTCACTCCCCCCTCTCTCTCTCCTCCCCCTTGTTCTGACCCCTTCACCCCCTCCCCCTTTCCCACACGTAGTGAGTCATTACAGGGCTTTGGGTTCACAGTGGTGCTGGACATGAGGGAAGCATCGTGGCACATCACCAAGCGAGCCTTGAAGTCCCTGCAGCTGACGTTCGTGGAGCATGTCTACCAGGTCTGTCAGCCATTGCTCAATTCTCTACTCTCTGATGTATATATATCCCTCACCAGCAAACAGCACTCATTACTTCATCCTCTGCATTTGTTTCATGTGGTCATGTGACTGTCATGTGATCGTCTTGTAGCATTCTATTATACCTATGTATCAATCTGTAGGTGTATGTTGTGAAACCGAAAGCGTTCTGGCAGAGGCAGAGGGTCGGAATGAACTTCACGCTGAGCAGGTCTAGATTCAACTTCCCAGTGAGTGCTGTGCTAAATGAGTTGCATTGAGCTGGGAGCTAGGTTCGCACTCCATCATCCCTTCACCCTCCCCTTTGCTTCACACACACACACACACACACACACACACACACACACACACACATACTCAGGTTGTCATGTTGGAGCACAGTGCAGACATCTTCAACTATCTCCAAGTCTCACAGCTGACCAGAGAGCTTGGAGGAACACTCTCCTATGACCACGAAAGATGGATCGGCACACAGCGGGTGAGGGAGACAGCCCCTTAGTTAATGTGATGAAACAGCTTCTTCTACCAGTACATGTTGTCAACAGGAGGATGGGTGTGGGTAGTGACAGTGTGGGTGTGGCTAGTGACTGTGTGGGTAGTGTCAGTGTGGGTGTGGCTAG